>CM033796.1:4506036-4556036 GCA_019656835.1 Rhododendron ovatum | reverse complement strand
TTTTGAGTTGGGTTGCATCTCATTTGCGTTTTATTATTTTATCTAGGTATTAAGGCATTTTAGGTGTTGGAATTTATTCTTTGAAGTGCCTCTTTGGTTGATACATTACCAATCAAAGGCTTGGGTCTCGGATGGACACTTGGGCCTCGTTTGATAAAGCTCTTAGGAGATGGGATTGGATTACTAAGCCGAAGGTATTAATAATACTGCGTTTGGTTTCCAAAATTGGTTCGGATTCATAGTCCGTTGGGATGAGGAAGCCGGACTTTAAGGGGTACTAGCAATACCCCGTGGGACTTGGTATTCATAGTCCAAACCCAACCCTTTCTCATTATCAATCCATTCTCATTATCAATTTCTTCTATCAATCCAATCTTATCATCTAATCCCATCTCAAACAAACATGATATTAATAATCCCATCATCTAACAAACATACTCATTATCAATCCCTTCTCATTACCAATCTCAATCCTAATCCTATCTCCTTACGAATCTCATCCATCTATTACTGTTATCAAACGGGGCTTTGCTGTCCTACTCCCTTTTGTTGGTAAGTTGTTGTCCTACTCCTTGCTCCTTTTAGTATTTGTATTTACATTCAAAAATTAATAAAATCATTTTTCACCGTTCAAAAAAAGAGTAAAGACCCGCGTGGCCACGCTCCAATCCTCCCCCAGACGAATATGTGCATCTAAAAAATTCTTCCATGTCCCGAAAGGTTAAAGTTTCTATGGTCACATCCAGAAAAACTGTTACAAACTGTCGCCCCGTTCTACCATTTCAGTTTTGGAAAATAGAAAGAAGAATTCATAGAAGAAGTTTTTCTCCCACGAGAAAACAATCAGAAAGAAGAATAGCATGCCAATGTAGGTTAGGTTGGGTCCTGAATTGATGTTTGAACCTGGGGGAGCTCTTGGGCCATGCCCCAAAGCCTTGTGTCTGATAGGATTGGTTTTGAGTAATGGGCTATTTGAGCTCGACTCGAGATATAATGGGCTGGGTCCATCACTTGTTTTTTCTCAAATCCAGGCTTGGGCCTAAGAATCTGGTGTATTTGTAACAATTTAAGGCTCTTCTAGATCCACTAGAGAAGGTTGTTGGCTCTCGGGGTTGATCATTCATCCAGACACGCGGTGGACAATTCCGTGTTGTGCATAAAAAAAAAACAACAACATCGTTTTAAAAAAACTCGATGCATCAAATTACGTATACCTGTTTCGATGTACAGCAAGGTAATGTCGCAACACTCCCCCACAAAATCCATGCCTCTCTTGGCTTAGTGCTGATTTTAGGGTCTCGTCATCCCAACTTTTATTCGTTTCGACATTTTTTCCCCCCCTGCCCTTTCCAGAAAATACCCATTACGCCAAAATACCCGTGCGTTGAGTTTACCCCATTTCTACTCCAACCTCCATCATCATCAATAATGGTTCAACTTGTAACTACAGAGCCTTTCTTTCAAAGCTCCACTAGCAATACAAGACCTTTATGAAAGTGATTCTGGATACTTGGTGGGGGCAACGGCACTTGCTCTGGTCAAGAATATCACTTCCTTGCTTTAATTTGGAGCCCTGCAAATTGTTCTTGGTCAATTAGAATTTTCTTTAGCTTACAAACTCCTCCTTACACTATTAATAACACACACAAAAAGGTGAAAGATTTTACCCAAAAAAAAAAAGGTGAAATGGACAACACAAGTTGGGAGAAACTGACCTTTTTAGTGGCATCGTGTTGCATGATTTTCTGACTGTCTGCATATAAGTGGAAGGACTAATTGATAGCAATGGGGCAAAAGAAAATTGAAGGGTTTGGTAAGCACTGACATCAGTTGGTTGATATACTCTTTTCTATCTTCTGAAAGGACAGAGAAAAAAAACGTGGACAGAGCTCCTGCCCAGGTTTTTTTTTTCCAGTCCAGTCCAGGTCGGAATCGTTTCAGTTGGTACGATCGGAGTCATTCATTTTGTATCGCTCTCACCGAATACGTCATTCTTGTAAAACGTTGGCTTTTTATAGGTACATGAACAAATTAGATCAAGTTGTACAAGGGAAGAAAAATGAGCATGTAAGTTTCAAATTATTTTCTGCCACCCCATTTTCCTTGTCAAATCTGTTTTGTTCATACACAAATCGATTTTTGATCAAGCTAATTTTTCGCGCGGATGAAGTCCTGGATGAGTTCTACAGAACGAGCGATTCCAATTATTGTTGTGGATCCGAGAGGAGCCCACAGTTACAAAGGCCCACAGTTGCACCGAACTGGACCAAAGAAAAATTTGACATGAGCTCTGTCCCTTTTCATCAAAGGAGAAATATCCTTCTTCTAGGCTCCCCCTCCTCCATTAATGATGGGTCAAATTACACCAAAATAGTATAATGAAATTTTCTTTATTGGAGTTTCAATGTGATGGAGAATTGTTTTCTTCTTTTTTTAGGTGCATCAGAAAGTCAATGGAGAATTGTTTCAATTTGACGTGTGGAGTGGGGCCCGATACTTGCATCAAACCAGATTTCTCGAAAATTCAATGAAGTTTATTTTGTTAGATTTTACATACCGTAAAATCGAATCGTATACTTACATCAAACCATGTTTCTCAGGAATTCAACGACTCATGATTTTTCTAAATCATGCATTAGAGTTCTTCAAATTCGTAACGTGGAATTTCTACTTCAACAAATCGGTCCATCCCTCCCCTCGATAACACATCTCAAATTAAAAGTGTGGTGCAAAAAAATGACAGATCTGAACAACAGTATTGAAACCAATCAATACCAGGCGCCCCAATGTTTATGCAAGTGTGTGTGCATTTTGTGTGAGTTAATATGACTATTGATTTTGCAAAGAGAATGAGGAGGTTTTGACTTCCAAAGTCTAACTAAGCGGGGAGAATAACTGTCTCTCGTGGTTATTTTTTGCCAGACACCAACAGTAAATCCTAGCTAGAGTCCAGATTATTTATTTCACTTTGGGGAATGTCCCCCCTTGATGGTAGATGGTAGATATCACCTGAGGGTAACTCTCTCTCTCTCTCTCTCTCTCTCTCTCTCTCTCTACCATCACCTGAGGGTAACTCTCTCTCTCTCTCTCTCTCTCTCTCTCTCTCTCTGTGTGTGTGGATTCCAGGTTGCTCAGAAATATAGGGCCCCAAGGTTAATCCGGAGTAAGTTACAAGAAAGTACTCCCTCCGTCCTATTTTGGTTTTCGTATCTTTTTTTAATGTTTATTTCTCCTAATCTATAATGTTTTTCATAATTTTGAAAATTTTATACTATAGATCTAATCGAGAACTATCAAACAAAATTTATATTATATATTTTTGGATATTTATATTAGAAGATATAAGTGTTGAAAGAAAGGCACGAAAAACGAAAATTAACAAGTAAAATGGGATGGAGGGAATAATTTGTTAAAAATATCCTAGTACCAAAGTAAATGGTTTGTCTTCTTCGAACCCAGAAAGGATAGTTTCAGGAATTGCCAATGAAGGCTATGAAGCAATGGGATTGATTTAGGCGTGTGGATGTTTTCATTGCACAGCAATCATAGATGCCTTTTTTTCAAAAAAAAAGGGTCCTTATAAAAATCATGCCCGCAAAGCTAAAGTGCAGGCGTGCCGTAGGACTCGCCATCACACACCACAGACCTCTTTTTACATCCCCCCTCGAAAAGAATAGTACGATGCATGGGATTAGTGCTGTACAAAAATGCTAGAAACACAATAATTCAAATACAATATCAAGCACAGCCTCTCGCATACATGTGGGGCCACACACACTAGTTTGTGTGAGTTACACATGTGTGTGAGAGACTGTGTTTGGATTATTGTGTATATAGCACTTTTGTTGTACTATATCAATAAGTCTGGGGAGCATGAATACCCATGACGCTGATGTGGCTGGTGAGTCCAACGCTATGTTAGCAACAGCCCAAAACTAGGGAAAAAAACGATGAAGTTCACCACCAGCGACCAAACCCTTCAGCAAAATCGACACACCACCACCAACGACAATCCACCACCAAGTTCTCTCTCTCTCTCTCTCTCTCTCTCTCTCTCTTGTTAGGTAGGAGTTAACGGCGGTGGGGTTGAAGGCGACGACGGCAACAAAGGGAGGGTTTTGTCCCTGTCAATTGAGGAGGTGCGGGCATTGTTAGGGTTTTGTGGAGGCGGTAGCAGAGGTAGGAGGAGATCGAGGAGGGTGGACCGACGGTGGATGTAGTAGTGATGACGGGCGGCGACGACGTTGTAAATGTGGGGGTGATGGCTTTATGGGCGGAGGTACGTTGGTCGCCGGAATTGGGATTGGTCGACCTCCTTCCCCTCCCTCTGTAAAAGACTGAACTTGGGGTTTGGGAACAAAAAATTCAACGTTTTTTTTTTTGGGCTATTGCTGACGTGGCGTGAGACCCACCCGTCACGTTAGTGTCATGGATTTGGTCATGGGTGGGATTCATGCTCTCTAGACTTGTTGATACCATATCAATACATCTTTAGAACCCAAAAAGTGTCCCACAAGGATGATCAACAATGCTACTCATTTGATTCAAAATATGTTGTTTTGGGTTCCTTTTAAAATACCACCTCATTTGAATATCAGTAAAGTTGGATGTTTCGTAGACAATTTTATCTATATTCAAATGAGCTAATATTTTGCAAGGACTCTAAATAACATATTTTGAATAAAATGTGCAATTCGGATAACATTTTATTTTATTTTATAGCCAAGTTAAGATAATCTTTGTAGTACCCGAAACGGGTATCCTAGAGGCGTATGTACCCCACATGGAACTCCAAATCTATTTCTCCACCTTCCCCTCTCATCACTTAGATGATGACCAACAATGCTACTTATACAACGATTCAAATACAATAATTTATATAACCTCTCGCATATATGTAGAGTCTACACATAATAGTGTATGTGAAGCGTATATATATGTGAGAGATTGTATTTGATATTGTATTTAGATTATTATGTGAGTTTTATTTTTTATGATGATTGTAGAAAGAAAAAAAATCAATTGCATTCTTATATATAGATCTATGACATATGTATGACAAAGTGTCATGATTACTAGAAAGTGACAAGTCATGCATGAATCGAGGCTTGCACGTTGTTTGGTTTCGGGGATTTGATGAGACATGAAGGCTCCGTTTGTTTGAACGCAAAAAAATTAATAATTTTTTGATGTCCAATCGTGCAAAGATAGATAAATTATATCAAGTATAAAATTTTACTTTACATGATTATAAATGTTTTTTGCTTGAAAAGGTCAAGCTAATTTACGACTATTTTTTTATATTAATCTAAACCAAAATCACTTGTGCAACAACTATCAATCAAACACCCAAAAAAAATAAAAACAAAAAACTTTTTTTTTTTTTGCAAAATTATTTTATATGAAAAAAATTTACATAAAAAAATATTTTACTTTGAAACAAACGGAACCGAAAAGAAAAATATTACTCACGAAAGAAGATGCAAATTAACCTCAATTAATCTTGGCAAATAATACTATTATTTATCCAACTATTGCAGGTGAAAATGAATTTCAGATCACCACTATTTATTGCTACTCATCAACCCCGGGCGCCCAACCAAAAAGAACAATACGACGCCGCAACCACCCCAATTATTATCGTACTAATCACTAACGTTAAATCCTTTTCACGGTTTTAATCAAACGCGAGAAAACTTTTGTCTGTGATTGAAGAAATACTATTGCTAGAGAAACGAACAGAGCATACGAGAGACGCGGATCCTCTGTCCTGATTTCACTGTCCGAGTCCCCTGTCCCATACTTCCTCTTTTGCCACGTAGCCAAACCAAACACCCATCTAATCCCTCTAAGGTTCCGTTCCAGAAACTTTCTTAAAAAATAAACAACTTATTTCACATTTTCAAACTTAAAAATAATGTAAATAAAAATAATTTTTTAATTTTTTTTTTACACCATATTAAAGGTCTTGATGAGATTTATTAAACAAGATCTATATTTGTAGGAAAATTATTTGCATAAACACATTTTTTTGAGCTTGAAATTGTCTTCTTAACAAATACGTACTTATTTTACGTTCCGGAATGGGGCCTAACTCTGTTACATACCAGTTAACTTTATTACGTACAAAACTTTCCTTTGTTGAGTTTTCATTTTTTATTTTTGTGGGACCCATTACGAGTTTATAAAGATGATTTCAATTGCATGTTTTTCTTTTTCTTTTTTTTTTTGGCCACCGCTATATATATCAGCGGGGGTTAGTGTGGGTGTTAGAATTAGCACGGGGAGACCAGAAGGTATCCATAGCCCTGGTCCCCTAAAGGGCCTGCCCTTAGTGGGGCTCGAACCTAAGACCTTCCACAAAGAGAATGCAATGACTAACTAACTGTACTAAACAGTGGTTGTCAATTACATGTTATTCTTAAAATACTTTTTTTATGGGCTCTTGAAAAAAAAATAAGCTCAATCCATTATCGATATGGCTGTTACAGGATTCGTAGGCTCTTATGAATTTTTTAAGTGCTCCAATTTTCAATCTGTTTGAATTGGTGCAAAGATCTTATTTTTCTTATCATTTTATCCTACATGGTCATAATGAATTTTTGACTCTAATGCCTTTCAACGAGCACTCTAAAATTCTTTATTTAGTTTCAGAGCTCTCTTATGGTCCTATTGAAAAGTCTTAGAGCCAAAAATCCATTGCGACCATCTAAGATGAAATGATAAAAAAATAAGATTTTCGCACCGGTTCAAACAGATTAAAAATTAGAACACTTAATATTGTTAATACCGTTTATATATTAAAAAATATAGTTAAAAAATTAAGTGTTCCATATTGAATATAAAATTCATTACTAATTTAATACTGTTTATATATACACACAAAAAATAAGGTCTTTAGATTAAGTACCCTAGACATATCGAATGTCGTTGATATATACATATATACATAAAAAATAGGGTGTTTAGATGAAGCACCCTAGACACATTGGATGCCGTTGATTCCCACGTAGGGCCCCTAATTTTTTTAAAAACTTTTTTGGACCGCTCAAATCGGCCTTTCGGTAACCGAAAACAGCCCGGCACGACCGTCGGTATAATTTCTCTAGACTCGGCGTCGGTACCTATAGCACTACTCTAAAGAAAAAAGGGTGTCCGGTGTACACTTCTTTTATCCTGACACACATCGGTGTGCTTATAAATAGGGGATCCGTGCACCCTTTTGATCCATTTGCAGAAAAAGCCAACAAAAAAATTCAGTGGACAAGGATGGCATTGAATGCACCATCAACAATCAACATCGTCCCCCAAGCGTGAAGATCCGGTTGTCAATTGCACCCAGAATTGGCCTAACAGCTGGGCAAACCGAATAATTCAAAACAATGGGTATTTTTGTCAAAAAAAAACACACACACACACACACACATATTTCCTCTCTTTTCTTGTTCAGATTTTCATTTTTCCCTTTCCACCACTCTAGTTTTTTTTTCTGAAAAAAGAAGGCAAATGGGCATCGTTGAATTTTACAACAATGTCGCTAAAAATTTCACAACGATCCTCTTGCCGAAAATGGGGTTGGAAGATATTTCGACTTGTTAATTTCAAGATTATGGGATTAGTCATGACTTATCCCCATGCCCAATTGGCAAAGAAAATAGTAAATCAGACATTCAAGTAGTAAAATTTTTGTCAATAATCAAATATTGTCTGTATCTATAAAGAGGCGATCAAATCCAAAACCTTGTTTCGCAATCGCCGGGACAGATGTCTGTGTCTCTAGCTAGCACGATTGTTTACAGGATGATGATAGATGTATGCATCATGCAATGTGAAAAGTGGACTTTGGGAAGGTAGGCCTGGGCGTCGTTGAAGCGAACCGGATTTAGTTGGAAAGGAAACAGGGGAGACAAACAGGGGGTTATGGTAACCAGAAAACTACGTCACACGCAGGGAAAAAAAGTAGACGGGCGGCGCGTACAGAAAAGCTGATGCACGAGCTATGGAGGCTGCTGCAGTCAATTTCAAACAAAAGAAAAAAGCTACAGGGCTGCAGTCACGCAAAAGAAAGCTCATTCCTTCGCTATCAGAAATCACCACCACACATATATATTCCATCCGTTCCACACGGAGAGATGTCTCTTGCGAAAAGTTGTGTCGTTTTTTTAAATAAAAAAATCAATTATTTTTGCGTATAATTTTTTAAATTTTTTCGCATCAAATTAAAGTACTAATCGAGATCTTTAATACGGTGCGAAAAAATTGAAAAAATTATACACGGAAGTAATTGATTTTCTGATATAAAAATGGTAAGAGAGAGAGTGTGTGAGACTCTCAATATGAAACGGAGAGTTCACTTATCTCGAAAATGCTAAGGGAAAATGACGGCCCAGCACGTGTTTTGATAATTAATACCCGCCAAGAATATATTAAGAACAATTATTAATGCTGAAAATGTCATTGATAGGTATTAATTATCAAAACACGTTATTGACCGTCATTTTCCCAAATGCTAAGGCCACCGAGCATCAGGATCCGAAATTTGAATGAAAAAAAATGTAAGATTGGATAGAGCATTTATAAGTATCGGATGGAATAATTTTCTGCCAGCCCACTCATTTTTGTTTAAAACTATTAAACGGTTGGAATCATCCACGCGGGACCGGGTTTAGCAGCGTTGCATATAGCTAGTGAAATAGTATTGGGAATTGATTTCTACACTTCATTTTTTGATATTCACGCTCTTTTTTTTGTCTTTTAACAAAAAAAAATTTACATTCACTTTCAACACTAAAGTTCAAAAAAGAGAGTGTAGAAATTAATTCGCAATAGTATTTTAGAGTATAATCCTTTCTGGTCCACAAGACCGTTTGGATTTGCAGCAATGGAGGATCCAAATTGGAACTATTCTCTTCAATCCAGATTTAACTCGAGGGATCTAATTTCAATATTTTGTCGATCTCTACCCTTTTGGTGGCGCAACATCCAGCAGGTACAGAATTATGGCAATAATTGGATTCAAATTTGAAGCAATTTTATGATACATTGTTTGTGAAATCCATTGTATCAACTAGGGGTGTTATAAAACCAACGGACCGAAAAAATTGACCGATCGATTTGGTTTTCGGTCGGGATGATGGCGGAATTTTTTCGGACCGAATTGGACCGAAATCGGTCCGGTCTTGGTTTTCTGGAATTTTTGCCAGATCGAACTAAACCGATTGACTATATATTTTATATTATATATATTTTTTACATATATGAACTTTAAATTAAATAAAAATTTTATATTTCGGGAGGACCGAAATCTCCAACCAAACCGATCCCACCCTAAACCGAACCGAACTCAACTTTGGTCCGGATCGGTCCTGTAAATATTTGGACTTGACCGAACCGAATCGGTCTTAGGAAATTTCACCCCGAACCGAACCAAAATCACCCCTATCAACTTTGTAGATATGAATTAAGGTACAAAAAATATGAACAAAAATAATTCAATTCTAAACATTTAAACAAACGAAATGGGACGAAATGAGGAAGTTAATTTTGCAAAGCCACCAAACTTCTCTCTGTCTAATGACAAAGGCTCCGTTCCGCTAAGGTTCTTATTTTTTAAGTACTTATTTTCTGTTTTACAAGATAAGTCACAATACATCACCTTTACATACGAGAGTATGGGCTCCCATAGAAATTACCTTGATAAAAAAAGTAAAAGAACATAATGAGAAATTTTAATGAAGAGAAAATAGGTACATCTTTGAAAACTACTATTCAATCATGATTATCCGCAACAAATGTATCCCACATTATCTCCCCTCTTTATTTTGTGGGTTCCACTTGATCGGGTGGCTACGGATACATCTATTTGCAATCTACCAAATATAACTTGTATGTAAGTTTGTAACGTGTCGTCGTCAACAAAATTATAGGATTGCCCAATCATTCAGTTTAATGGAATAAGTACCATAGAATTAGAGTGCTAGCTAGCTAGGCAGGGATAGATCTAACTCCAGCCATAGCCATAATTAATTGGAGTACAATATTATTTTGCAAATAGTAGTTACATACCAAAAGAAGAAACCTGCTATACATAGCCCTTATAAAAAATCTCACTATGTAATAAAGCGATTGGGAGATAGTGCTATACAGTAGTGTGCGTAACATCGTGTTGCACATTTTTGAGCCTTCGAATCTTGCATTTGACGGCTCGAATCTCATCTCTATAATGAACTGTTCTTGATCGTTAGTTGTTGAGATAAGATCTGAGCCGTCGTATGCACAATCTAACGGCTCGGAGGTATGCAGCACGGTGGTGGACACCTCACTGCACAGCACCAACCCGAAATCCAGTAATAAAGAACTAATCTGACATGACCTTAGTACTCCTCCCCAAAAAGTTTAATGAAGTCATTTTTTAATTATTTAGGTCAATCATGTGCAACTAACATGTAAATAAAACCCACAATTACAACTTAATTATCAAATGCGCAACTGACAATTATATCTTGGTCTAGTTAATTAATGGAGAACACACATGCAGCTTTTATATATATATACCTAACATCTTATTAATTATCTATTCCACTTTCTGTCATTGTGTCACCTTTTCATCTTCCCAAATTACCCATAAGTTAAATTGTGGGTGCTTTCTAGGGCCTGAGGGCAGCAAAAAAAAAAACGGTATGCTTAGCTTAACCACCTCACGTTGAGAGTGGGCATCCCATTCAGCAGAAGCACAGAAGTTATATTCTATCCATTTGGTTTTCTATAATATATAGAGAAGCTTATTCACGGTTCAGCCGTGAACAACTTCCTTATTGTAACAATTAATTGCGGCCATCCAAAAGTATTCTAAACGGTCCCGATTTTAATGAAAAATTTATGGGGAAAATTTTAACTTTTTTTTTTCGAATTCTTTTTTATTAACCTTCAGACCGTCCAAAAGTATTTTGGACGGCCGCGATTAGTGCCGTAAACAACTTCCGGCGTGAAAAATGTTTTCTCATTCCTAACTCAACCAAAAGAGACAAGAAAGAATTAGGTAAACCCTACCTCAGTTACGTTCTTCCCTATCATTGCCCTTCCATTGTTGTTCTCTCTCCTATCCATTCCAAGAAAACGACATAGCCCCTAAAATAAATTTGAATGAATTATACCTAAATTCTAACATCTTCTTCTATTAGCTACTTCAGCAAGGGCCCGACCACTTGAATATCCTAAGAGTTTTTGTTCTCTCAAATACGAGGTTACGAAAATTCCTGGAGCCGCCAAAAAATAGAACAACTTAAAAATAAAAACTTGAGTTTGCGCTTGATCAAACTTTAATGTTATCCAATTTAGCTAGCCAAATAGTGTAATTTCTTTTACTTCTTGTCTCTTTTATTGAGAGAGAGAGAGAGAGAGAGAGAGAGAGAGAGATTAACAAGCAAACTTCCGCTAATGTATGCAATATTAGTAAACAAAAAAACCAACCCCGATTGATTATTATATTGTATTCCTTCCGTCATTTTTTAAGTGTCCCGCTTCAGAACTCCAATTTATTAAAAAAATATCATCATTACATATTTCATATCAATTTTTACCTTTATTTTCCCTACTTACCCTATATGGAGACATTATCATTACACTGTTACTCACAAACTTTTCAAAATAGAATATATTTTTAGGGGCAAAATAAAAAATGTACCAACTTTTACTCATTAACTTTATAAAATTGACATTTATAAATAGACAGCCTAAAATGAAATACTGAACATTAAAAAGGGAACGGAGAAGGAAGTATGAAATTTGACAAACTAAAATTCTTTTACCAAAAATGGGAAGTGTACGGGAAAGAAACTCTAACAGGGAATTGTACGGAAATAGGAATAACAAAATAATTCCATAAAGAATTTGTACTTATATACTACTACTATGATTATGCCAATCCCATCTGATTTTACTTGTGGGGGAAGCAACTCAATGATTGCAAATATAATACTATATTCATCTCAGGTTTTTTTTTTTTTTTTTTTAAATTTTTATATCTCACTTGCATGCATTCCATGTCATCTTCATAGCACAAAATCATTAGAAAAAAAGAATTTAACGGTTTCAAACTTTCAATTTGTTTAAATAATCGGTTAACATCATAACCATATATATCACAACAGATTAAAAATATATAGTGTATTTCTCGACCAATTGCAATAGAAAGTGTTAAAAAGTGAAGATTAATTAGTATTATGTTTACATCAAGCTTTTAAAATAATCCAAAAAAGTAATCAGATGTTTGTTAATTAAGTTCTTGGCCGTACAAAGCTACCAATCACCCCTCGTAATGGATTTCTTGCCTTGTTTCTTTTATCAGGCTTCGTCTAGGGTTTGTTCGACTGTAAACTGTAGACAAAGACCAAGAAAATTTAGAGATATGATTATTCTAAGCTCGGAAACCTCTAATTTGAAGCTATGAAATGGATGCCTCAAATGCCTCAAACAGATGCCTTATCAACTTGCAGGTTAATCCTTCTACGGTTGGGGAGCCGCCAGTTTCGGCATGCCATGAGAGACGCAAAATCGCATCGTCCTACTTTCTTTGTTTATCAATCCGTTCCTGTTAGTAATATAAGTTTCAATTGTTGGAAGACAAGAGCTAGGGTGTAACTTAATTATATTCCAGTACTTTGTATTTCTAATCTATTTCAATTCTAGTTTTACCTTATAACCAAAAATGCAATTTTTATAATCGAGTGGCGCTGATGATGTAATTGGGTTATGCGTATCTCAATTAATTTTGATATTATGAAGCAGTCGATTCAACAAATTAACCTCCAAAGTCTCTAAATTAATACTATTTTTTTTTTTACTGGCGGTAAAACTGATCCTGCAAATTTCAAGGACGACTAAGACACTCAACCACATGCACCATGTGCATTTCTTGGCATACATTACAGCACGAAAAATTAATGTATTCAATGTTGTTACATGAACCAAGTTAATTCCCTGAACTACTCGATCTACTCGCATTTACGAGATCGATTTGTCAAATAATCAAATCTTAATCCGAACACATTTTTCACGATCTTGAATTTTTTCAAAAATCAAACTTAAACACCACACTCGGCTCGTTTGCAGATGTGAGCTCGCTTTCGAGCCGGGGTAGTTTTTGAGCGAAAATTTACTTGTTGTTTAATTGCAAAGGTTTTTTTTTTGCCAAAAGTTGAGAGGTAGTATTCATCAAAAGATCCCCATGGAGTAGGGTTAAGAGTCCACCGATCGGACACTCTGACAGAAAGAGCGCCGCCACTCTTTCGCAACCACCTTGATAAATTCATAACCACCACATCTACTTTAGAAAATAGGAACACATCGTTGGGAAGTGGTCGCCCAGCAAACGCGGTAGACAGCGTCAGGTCACAAATTTGAGAAGGTGGAGGCTGAGAACAATGGTGAACAATATTTTACCTGCAACCACTGAAACCAAAGCCCCGGAACGTCGCCGAAAAACGATTTGGCTGAAAAGTTTCCAATGGACGCCCAAACTTTAGTTGCGGGATTGAGAGAGAAGACGGTTAGACGGTAAGGGGAAGAGAACAGAGGGAGAGAGATCGGAGGGGAAGGAGAGGAAGGGCTGTTGGCAGCTAGGGTTTGGAGATTTTTTAGAAAGAGAGCCCTTGACCCATTATGTCAAGGGTGGTTGAAGACAAGTTTACTTCCCAAACGGGACATTTTGGTCATTTCGTATATTAGCAATCCGAATGAGAATTCTAAACCGAAACTGGAATTGGGTGTCCTGTCGCTTTCCTCGACAACAGCTACTCGAAATTGGTGGGACATAAGCAAACAGGGACGCCATCTTTGCTGGCTTACGAAGGTGGGCTCCCAAACACAAATAGGAGTATTCATGTTCGCAAAATTGGGCAAACAAACCAAGGACGATGGGTGGGATCAACGACGCATCTTGTTCGGAACCGGAGATCCTGCAGTTCACAATTCGAGTCCGTACAAAAGTGTTCTTTATTTGTCCAGATTTGCTAATTGTATCATACTATAAGATACAGTTATGTTTAAAATTTGGACAATTGATCGGAGAAATGTTCGAACCAGATTGAGCACAGCAGAGTGTTCGGATCCAGTCAGTGGTGGCCCCAAAACCAACCAATATAGGGTATCCTGTGTATCATTTTTTTTATAATTGGACGGCCAGGTCAATTTGTGCGCAACTTACTAATCGATTTCAAGGCCTAACAATAAAACAAACATCTATTGACCTGGGTTTTGAAAGGCTTGACCTTTGTGTGATTCAAAGTATTTGCTGTTGTTTATCTTTATTTGGGGGTCCCAGATCTTTCCTACCACTTTATTGAACCCCTAAAGTATGAAAGTGAATTGCATATAATGATACGTTTTCGCTATATTATTGGACTGTTGGCTAATGACAATAGCCAAATTGTCTTTCGCTTAATGATATTTTACTATGTGAAGAGAATGACCTAACTAAAAAATACATGAAAATATGGATTTTAGTCGGTCCATTTTGGTTTAGCGAAAACGCCCCTAACTATAGCCACAGTTGTAATTGATAGATTTTAAGTGTGTGTGTTTTTTTGAACCCCGGTTTTCAGTAGAGGAATATAGTTTTGGAAAGGTGGCCTCTCTTATTTTATTTTTGAAGTTACTACTTTTAGAACTTTGAAAATGTGTGTAAAATTGCAAACACGAGGATTGCACGTGCTCCGAATACTCACACCAAGAAAGAAATGCACCTTAATTACGAGTTACGATAGAGCACGAGCCATGGAAATGAGGTTTGGAGACTGATTTACTTTCCTGATCAATCTCCTCTTTTTTAGCAAATATTTTTCAGTCTAACTTGGTGCTACACAATTGGGAGCAAACCCTAGCATATTTATCTCCAATGGGACTATGAAACTATCACTCCTCCCTAAAAACAAGTTGGGAAGGAGGAGGATCTTGTCTCTTTTTTACTATTTTCTTGGACTCATGGACTAGACCGTACAGTTTGTCCGTTTGTGGACCATTTACGGGTTCGTTTTGATGATTCAAACCGTTCAAATTTTAAAACTCGTTGAGCAAAATTAGGTTGATCAAATACTTGTTTATATGATTTCAAAATGCATTTGTGTTGAGGTAATTTCGTTGTTGTAACCCTTGTTGTGTTCTAAGACAAATATGTTTCGAAATCATACGAAACAAATCCGACCAACCTAATTTTTGGCACGTTCAATGTTCCGACGAGCTCTAAAATCGAAACGGCTTGAATCATCAAAGTGAACGCAAACAGGACCCACAACCCCAAGCGGGCAAACTGAACGGTCCAGTCCATGAGAATGAGCTGGCTCATCCCAGTTGGGGAAAAAGAGATAAAAAGTGATCACTTCCAAATTGGCAGTGTTTATTAAGAAACCAGAAGTGGGATTATTGTGACAAGCAAAAGGAAGGCATGGGACAAGCTTTCGTGGGCACAAAATCCACCAAGGTTTCCCTTACAGAAATCCCTCCGCAAGATTCAAGAATTTGATCTAAAAAAGTACAATTGGGGGAAGCAACTTTCTCCTTCTCTGTCAACTGTTCATCAAACAGAAGGTGTACCTTTTGTAGTTCCCCCATATACCCTTGAACCTAGAAGAACAAAACCCCATGGTTAATGGGATTCCTGGGATTTCACAATCCCATGCATGTGATGGGTCCGTTTTAAGGATTTTGAGGCTCCTTTAATCATCACCTTGGATGTGAATGGCATCGATTTGGGTGGCATTTGTCTGGTGATTGGGGTGTGAGGAATTGTTTTACAAAGGTAGTCTCCATTTTATTTGGTTGGCCTTCGTCCCGGAAATTTGTCACCAAATTAGCCGATCTGGGGTTCGATTTCTCACCGGGTGACTACTTTGAAATAAGTGGGAGACTGTAAATGGTGTTGCCATGCTAGCTCTCCCGAAGATTTGGATTGCGCAATTGAATTCATTTAGTAGACTGGCTGTAGAGCTGTTTCTCTGTTACAAAAAAGAAGAAGAAGAAGTAACCGGCCCCTAAATGATATTTTGTTTGATAAGGGGCCTAAAATGATGGTATTCTTATTGCCTTCTACTAAATAATTGTGAATGGTGCCACCAATTACTTGAAACTACCTGCGTGCCCTTCGTGATTGTGATCGCGCTAAGGCCATTTGGACTGCTCTCTGCTTTCCTTTAACTACCCATCCCAACGATCCCTCTGATTGGATCCTTTCGCATGCCAAGAATAACTCTTCTGATTCTTCGGGTCTGCCTTAGAATATCATCTTTCTCTTCACCGTTTGGCACATTTTGATTGACCGTAACCAACGTCTCTTTGAACACAATTCCAACTCGAGTTTATTGAGCCCAAAACACCGTTGCCGAGAACATCGGGAACAAAGCTTTGGAGTGGTTTTCATTGTGCCTCAACAGGTGAGCAACCACAAGAGTGGCATTCTCGTCAGCTGGACACCTCCAGGGACTCTTTTGTGAAGCTCAACGCTGATGGTGCTTTTGAGCTTAGTACAGGGAAGGCCTCAACAGGAGGTTTACTCCGTGATCAGCATGGCGGATGGCCAGGAGGTTTCCATAGGAACATTTTGGCAACCTCTAGCCTTATGGCTGAATTATAGGCTTTGTGTACATGATGGTTTGATTATTGCAAAGGAAGAGAGTGTGAGTAATAATTTGTCACACCACCCACTTCGTAATATTCTACTCGATTGTAGGTCGTTCATGAAAAAGTTTGAGACGGTGTCTATTAAACACATCTATCAGGAAGCAAATTAACGTGCAAATGCGTTAGCAAATATTGCACTAGTTTTTGTTGGAGATTCTTATGTCTATCGTAGCATTCCTAGTTGCATTGCTATTGATTTCTATGCGGATTTGATGGAGGTTGTTTACCTTAGAACCGTAAACTCTTTTAGTATTATTAATGCATCTTTGTTTAGAAAAAAAAATAAGAAAAGAGAAAAAGTGAGTTTGGAGAGGGAAATGTGAGGGAAGGATGATGTTTCTTTTAAGTGAAGCAATAAACAAAGAGATAGAAAGAGGGAAAGAAAGCTGAGAAGAACCCACAAAAAGTTGAGAAAGAAAAGAAGTCACTTTCAGAGATGGGGAAGTGGTGTGGCCATTTTGAAGGATCCATCTCTTTTTGTTTATCAAAACATCCATTCAGACACTCCTTTTGAGCTATAACCAACGGATTTAACTTCTAACTAAGAAGTAAAGAAAATAAAAATGTAGCCCTTCAATTAGTTGGTGAGTTTACTTCTCACGTAATTAACCAGGATTCGATATTATTTGGGTCTGACTGTAACAAAGTAATTTCTTGTAAATTCCCTACACTTAACGTAGAATTGTGCTCTATTCATGGCGCACCTTCCGTTTGTGTGTTCTTGCGGTTAACATTTATGTAACCCTTAATTGAAACTCTCCAATTTTTTAATTTTTCGCTAATTAGGAAGAATCACATATTTCCAACCGAGTAAAAGCAAAAAAGAAACAATTTAACTTAAAAATAACAATTATACTCAAATCCCACTAAAAAAAGAGTGCATCTTCATGTTATCCAGTTTGGAGTTGTACTATTATCATTCATTATTATTTCCAGTGCATTACGGAGTACAATATTATTTTTCTAGAGAAATAATGAAATCAAAACTGTTTCACCCAACGAAGTACAGGGGCTTTAGTTATTATCAAAATAGGAGGTGGACAATTGAGTCTTTTAGCTTCAACCCAAAACAAGAATGGAAAAATGAGAATGGAAAAAGCTCCTCCTACCCTACTTTTGGCTTTTCTTCTCTAACAACCAAAAACGAGAATTCATTTTGGGAGAATGTGTTTTGGGTGGATTGTGCCAAACACCCAAAAGTCAAAAATGGGAAAATGAAAATGCAATAAGTTGCCCCCAAACACTCCTTTGGCAACAAGATAATGAAATTGTACTTTTGAGTATTCACAATAGAAATTATGCAAAACTACAAGGACCAACAGTGCAATTCACTCTCAATGAAAACTGTGAACAAGGGATAAATGAGAGATAAACCAAGACTTTTTTTGAGAGAAAAACAAAGACGGAGAGAGATGGCCCATGGAGCCATGGAGGGGTTAGAGATGAAGGAGCTGTTTGGTGACTCTGGTCTGGTTGAATGAATAGAAAAGAGGCTTTGGATTGGCATTTGTTTTGTTCAGGGTAGTACAAAAACACCAGTACAAAAACAGCAGCAGAAGCAGCTGCAGAGTGTAGTGAATACTGCTTAGATTAAAAGAACTTTAATCTCCTCTCTCTGTCCAAACACTGTCCTCCTCACCACTGGTATCAAGGCCTCTTCCAATAGGCCAGACAGTATTCCTACTCTCTCTCTCTCTCTCTCTCTCTACATAGATATATATATAAATATATACTACCACCCCTCCCTTTCCACCCCCTTTCTCACTCTCTCTACACAAAAATATGAAAGAATTGCAGTACATCTTCAGAAACCCCTCTTGAACTTTTAGTGTGCTCTCCTTTTCATTTCATTAGGGTAATTCCTTGACCCTTATCATCACCAGCTGTCTGTTTATTGCACAGTTCGGTTAGCACATAGAAAGGAGAGAGAAACTGAGAGTGGTATAGAGAGAGAGAAAGAGGATAGAGAAGGGGATGGGTTAGGCCAAGATTTAGGGGGTGTGATGGGAGATGTAGGGGTGAATGGCAGGGCCTTTTGTGGGCAGAGGCAGCAGTTTCAGGTTTCAGAGTGGTGGCAGCAGAAGCAGCAGATTCAGAAGCAAAGGGAGAAGAAGAGCAGCGAGGAAATCATTACTCCTAGTACAACCCAATAACAAAAAGTGCTCCCAATCAAAAGCTGGAACAAGGAAATCAACACAAGGGTCTGAGTCTGGATCCTCAGAGGAACCCTCCTCCTCCTCCTCATCTTCCAATTCAAAACCAACAAAACCAAAATCAAGAAAAAGAGCAGCAATACCTTCACCAATTCCAGCACCGAAACCCACAGCAGCAGCAGCAGCAGCTGCTTTTGTACGGTAGATTAGACACCCAAAACCAACCACCACCACCACCTCCAACAACAAATCAGCCGAAGAAGAAACGCTCGTACTTGCAGCCTTCCACGTCGCTGGGGCAAAACGTCGAACATGTGCCAGGCAGAATGGGAGAGACCCAACAACAACAACAACAAAACCCAACACCCCCAAAGGGCCTGAGACACTCGGGCGGGGAGATCGTGGAAGTGCAGGGCGGCCACATTGTCCGGTCCACCGGCCGGAAAGACCGCCACAGCAAAGTATGCACCGCGAAGGGGCCGAGAGACCGCCGTGTGCGCCTCTCGGCCCACACCGCGATCCAGTTCTACGACGTCCAGGACCGGCTGGGCTACGACCGGCCCAGCAAGGCCGTCGACTGGCTCATCAAGAAGGCCAAGTCCGCCATAGACGAGCTCGACGAGCTCCCCGCGTGGGACCCAACCTCCTCGGGCTGGGTCTCACAGAATGCCAACCCCAAGCGCGCGGCCTTTTCAGGTTCTTCACAACCTGATTTGCTTCAAATGAATGAACAACATGATTTGCTTCAAATGGGTGGTAATGGCAACAACGGGAGTGGCGGTAGCAATACCGGTAACTCGAGTTTTTTACCGCCGTCGATGGATTCTGACTCTATTGCAGACACTATTAAGTCTTTCTTCCCGATGGGCGGGTCGTCGTCGGCGGCGGCGGCGGCTGTGGGGAATAACAATGCATCGTCGTTTCATAACAGCTTCGCCCCGCCGCCGCCGCAGGATCTGAGGCTTTCGCTTCAGTCTTTTGACGACCACCCAATTCTCATCCACCCCCACGCGCCGCCGCAGCAGCAGCAGCAGCAGCAGGCCGACCTTTTCAATGCGGGATTAGGGTTTGATGTTTCTTGGTCGGAGCAGCAGAGAATGGTGGCGTGGAATGCTACCGCCGGCGGCAGTGATGGTGGCGTTGGAGGGTTTGCGTTCAACGCGCCGCCGTTGCTGCAGTCGTTGTTGGTGGGCCATAACCAAAGCAACAATAGCCACCAGAACGGCAACAACAACAACCAGTTTGTTTCTTTATCATCACAGAGGGGACCCCTTCAGTCCAGTAACACCCCATCGATTCGTGCTTGGATAGACCCGTCTTTAGATCACCACCAACACTACCAGTACTACCACCAGAACCTGCCTGTTTATCCGACCTCGTTCGGAGGCGGCGGATTCTCCGGGTTTCACATTCCAGCACGAATCCAGGGTGAACAAGAGGAACATGACGGCGTTTCCGACAAGCCGTCCTCTGCTTCCTCCGATTCTACTCGCCATTGATATGATGACCTCATGACCCAATTCCCATCTCTCTTGCAGGTAAATCCCCTAAACCCATTTCTTGAATTCATAACCATCCTTCAAGATTTGAGCTTTAGAACTAATTTGCCTTGTTTTTAGCTGTTTTGACTTCATCCAAATACCCATTTCTTGAAGTTATACCCAAGCTTCAAGATGTGAACTGATTTCGATTTGCCACCCATTTCTTGAATTTTATGCCCAAGTTCAATATTTGAGCTTTTGAGCTGATTTGCCACCCATTTCTTGAAGTTTATGTCCAAGCTTCAAGATTTGAGCTTTAGAGCTGATATGCCTTGTTTTTAGCTGTTATGATTTGATTTCCTCTGTTTAATCTACTGTTGCAATGATCTTCTCTTGCAGGGATTACTCCAGTGTCTTCACTGGAACAACCAAGAATTAGCTGTAATCATCACTGTAGAAAGGTGGCGAGAGAAAGGGAAATTTTGGTCTGTTCAATCCAGTGGCTGCTACCGAGGGAAGAAGAAATCTGAGCTTAATTTCAGGTTTTTCGATCCCGGTTTGCTTACTATTTAAGATGCTATTTATGTTCTACTTTGATGATGTTAAGTGTGCTCTTTGAGCTCAACTTTGTAAACGCTTTATGTTTGATTTGCTTTGTGTTGCTGTCGCTAGACTTTTATGCTACCACTGTTTGTTAAACTCTCAAACTCTTGCGTTTTAGGAACTTCTAAAAAAGAGCTTGTTTTGTTATCAAGAATCTTCATCATTTGAATGCAGCACTGTTTTTGGAGGAACAGTATGAAAATCATCTGAGAATAAGGCAAGCTCTGATGGTGGAAACAGGAAATGCGCCCTCCCCCCCCCTTCCCCAATACCAATTGCTTATATAACTCCTGATGATTTGATGTTTGATTTGAGCTGGTGGTTGCTTTCTCAATTCCTGTTGAGTGGAACAAATGGGTTTAACTCTATTTAATATGGTCAATTTGGGATTGTTTTGTTGCTTTATTGCTTTCTGGTGGAACAGTTCATGCCTCAGATGCTTCCTTAAACCTACAAAAAGAACTGAAAGGAGTTACTAATCTTTTACATCTCTATCATTGCTCAGTTTTTGGGAGCATTGGCCAAGGAGTCATTTTTCATGAACAGTAGAAGTGGTAATAAGAGGAAAATGTTAGAGACTAGTAACCAATTCCACACTTCCATCCACTAGGCCAACTTTCTTTTTCAGCCAACTAATTTTCATGTGTTTTTCTTTCTACTGTTTGGTTAATGAAACTATTACTATTTTGGAGAACCATAGCTAGCTTAGAAACTCTACTGTATCCTTTTGGTTTTCTGTTTTTGTTCTAAAACACAAAAAAAAAACTTGTTTGGCGAAGAAAATTTTAAACTAGTTTACGACCAAATTTTTAAGAACAACCTATTTCGTCAAAAACACAAGTACATTTCTAAATCTTTTGGAAACTACTGCTGCTCGAGACTGAATGGAGAGTGAAAACTATGCTTGTTTTCTTTTTGAAGCTGAGTTTCGGAAAGTGTTGTACAAAATATTGCTTATCTACATGCCCTGGTTGATCCCTTTAGTTAGAGAAGTGTTCCTAGAAAGTGGACATAGGTTGTGATGCAATAGGGATTGGATTTGAGTCATAAGCCACAAAAGTTTAGTTCATTAACGTCAGGTCATAGAGGAATCTAGCTGGTTTGGTGGATGAACCAAATAAGGTAGACCCCAAGTTGGGCTAAAGTGAGGAAAGTGAGGCAACCAAATATGAAAAAGCTCAATTATGCAAGTAGAAGCAAGAAAGACTACACAGATGGATGCCAGTATACCATCATTGTGAGGGTACTTGGTCATCAGTCCTTGGGCCCCTTTACACTGTAAAATATCTGTGCTGCATAATCTCTGTCCAGCTGGTTTTATTTCTTGTTTGGGGAAAATAAAATTAAAAGCACTTGTCATGTATTGAGCCAGGACAAAGTGCCTATTGGGAAATACCGAAATAGCAGGAAATGCCCCAATACTTTGGTGTCTAATAATTGCTATATTTCCTATGGTGATGATTTGATGTTTGATTTTGAGCTGGTGGTTTCTTTCTCAATTCCTAAGTGGGAGGAACAAATGGGTGATGGTTAAGTTGTGATGTGATCTCTCTCTCTCTCTCTCTCTCTCTCTCTCTCTCTCTCTCTCTCTCTCTCGTGTGTGTGTGTGTGTCTGTGTCGTGTTGTTGCTGCTGCTGCTTTGCTGGTTTCTGGTGGTGGAAAAGTTGGAGTCAGTCATTTTCCATGAATGGCAGTAGTGGTAGAAGATTAGTAACCAATTACACAGTTCCATCCTCTAGGCCTTGTTTGGCATCTGTTTTCTCGTTAGGTTTTCTTATAAGCCTCATCTTGATCGTGTGTTAGCTGAATCTTTTTAGGAGCACTTATGTTGTGTATTTTTTTTCCTGTTCTACAACGCAGTGAACCCATTTGGCGAACTGTTTTAAAAACTTGTCCAGAGGCGTAATTCTTGAAGACAACCCATTTCCCACAAAATCAGGAAAAAGATGCTTTCGATGTCTTGCGTTTTCTAAAACAATTTCCTAAAAGCATTCTACGGACTGTATTTCGTATAAGCAACCAAACAGGAACCAAATTTCTTGAAATAGTGCTCTATCCGAATGCTTTGGTTCCTCCCTTTAGTTAGAGAAGTGTTCCCAGAAAGTGGACACAGGTTTCCCAATGTTACTTCATTAAGGTCATGTCATAGAGGGATCTAGGCAGACCAAGTTGGGCTAAAGTGTAATGTAGTCCCAGCCATTGGGATGAAGCTCAATCATGAAAGATGAGTGCACAGATGGACAACACCAATGGTGTGGCCATCAATCCATGGTCCCCTACCTTATAAATAAATCTCTCTGCATAATTAAAATCTCTGTCTAGCTGGATTTTCCTCTACTTTGGGAGAAAAGAAAATTAAAAAAACACTTGTGTCTTGTATTGAGACAGCACAAAGGACTTGCTTAGGTTTGTGATTCCACTTTTACATGACCTCTTGTAACCTTACAAACGTATTCAAGTATTTGTGTTGGACACCGATCACATTTTGCCATTTTGGGTAAATATACTGGGCAGAGTTGTTTAACACCAATGGTTGAACATCCAGCTGACCAGCCCTGACGTTCTGCCCGACCTCAAACTTGGTTGTCCGCTTATTAAATCATAAAGTAAAAAGACATACAAGTAAAAAAAACAAAATTAAGATTACAATGTGCTTTTTAGTTTGAATTACATAAAAAAAGTCCTACTAATTAAAATGCAACTCCAGTTACAGTGTTTTATGATTAGCATGATCCAATTGATAAAGAACATCTTATTGCATTTTTGAAGCAAATTCTTCAAATAATTCTACATTAACAAGCAAAAATTAGTGATAAAAAATTATTGTCACAAAGATGTCTTTAAAAGATTGTAGCAAAAGATATATGTAATCACAATTTTCACGAATGTAACAAATGCTTGTTAGCTTTTTAGTAACAAACATAAAGTTGTCACTAGTCTTAGGCTCTCTTTGGAAATTGTGGAAAAGAAGACAAAATTTTTAAAAAATTCCTTTCCTTATTTGTTTCTTAAAAAAGAGAAGGGAAAATTTCAAATTTGGATTCAACTTTCTTCCCAATTTCTCTTCAATCTTCCCTTATTTGTTTCTTAAAAAAGAGAAGGGAAATTTTCAAATCTGAATTCAACTTTCTTCCCAATTTCTCTTCAATTTTCCCTCTCATTTGCTTCTTAATTATGTTCTCTTTGTTTCCTAAGTTCCAAACCAAGCCTTAGTTTTTGTGACAAGATATATATATATATAAAAAAAAAAAAAAGACTTCTTTGGGCAAAAGAGTCGAACCCGCATCGTACAAGTGGAGAGCCTTACGTAGGCGCTATCGAACGACTATACAACAGTGTCCTTATCGCTAAAACTTCAGACATCAAGTGAGCACAAGCTGCATAACTAGTAGTTTAAAAATTAGATGAATCTGACACTCGAGATTGAGTATATTCACATCGGACATCGAAACTCCGAGTCCGCACACTTATATATGTTTGATGAGAACAAAACTTGAAAAAAATAAAATCGGTTGCATGAATTTGTAGGATACCATGGTTTAGCACTGAGAGTACTCATCAAAAAAGAATTCTTTTTTTGATGAACTTTTGTTATGGAGAGGGGACTACATTGAGCTGCCCTCTGGCCCCTGGCACTGCTTGCTTCTAGTTTCTTCCTATGCCAGCAATATATTGAGGGGCACTTGGTGGGACAGCTTGTGTGCATGATCCAAAGATTCATTCGAGGGGTACTTTACCCTTTGAGTTGGTGTTTTCAGAATCATTTCTTCAGAATAGTTTTAGAAAAAAGTTAAAAACAAAACTGCTAAACTGAGATTTTTTCCTCCTTGCTTGCCTTTTGCTTCATCAGTTCCAGATTGAGCAAGCTTAAAAACTCCACAATTTGCCCATCCGGGGGGTCTTCCTTCCCACCGCGTATATACGATAACCCTATTGCTTTTTCGCTCCTCCTTTCACAACGGATTTGGTTTTCCCCGGAATTATGTTTTTCATTGCCGGTTGGTTTGCAGTTTTATCCCCCTAGCTCCCCTCTCCATTCGGAGCATCATGGGGGATGAAAACCGGGAAGGGACCGGAGTTTCCCGCGGGGAAAATGGCCATCCAGCTCTGCTTCCAGCTCCAACCCCAGCCCTCACTGCAAAGCATATTGGCCCTCCACTGCAAAACCCAGAAGAAAATTTTACTTTTACAAGCAAGTCCTCTAGTATTTACAGTACTTACCAACAAAAAAACAAAAGAAAGAGAGAGTACAATTTCGCAATGTACAATAAAGTCCCAGAAAAGAAGGGTGATGGCTTCAGGGAGTACAGAGATGTTATTGATTCGCAACTTAATTACCCTGTCAATGCCAGAAAAATGAGGGCCTACGACTTTTGTCTGATAGCTTGGAATTTAAACCATTTGCTGCTTGGATGATTTTGAAGCGAAGAAGCAGCAGCCAAGGGCCCAACAATAGGGGTGGCTTATTGATGCTTTCCCCTTTTCCCATGTCAATAATAAACTAGCAAATGGATACCAAAACAATATTGCAGTACTGGTATGCCACTGGCCCACGTCGAGATTATCCCGATGCTTACGCTGGACAGAATGCACATAGCAGTTTTGGCTGTAATATGTACGTACTTGGGATTTGTTCGTTTCTTCGTGGTCGTAACAATCGCTTCAAGTAGTGGAAACAACAAAAGGCTCTCTTGCTTCACTGATTTAATCTTTCCCGGCTCCGAAGGAGGATAATTTGCTGATGTGACTCCATGGGATGCCATGAAAAGGAGAATGAATCGTGTCAGTCTGCATTGACGAAGCTTGCTCCTTCTGGCTCCTTTCCGTCATCTAGCGCTAATCAATATGAATATGGAGAAGGCAAAGAGCTTTCTCTTGATCCTGGGAGAGATAGGACCATAATCTAACAGGGGAAGGCAAGGCCAGAAACAGTCAATTTCTAGTCCTGATCAAGCTTAGCTAGCTACCTATAAACGCCAATCCCCAGTCTTGCATTTTTCCCAGAACTTTTTGCATACAAATGTGCAAAAGTTTTGTTTGATTTAGTGAATCATTCTCCCGAAAACAGTTCAAGCAATGAAGCACGCAACACCGACCTTTAAGGAAATGCCCATTGGTTGTTGTATCGGTACCTTCTGTAAACCATGATGAAATGATATTACAAATAGCATCCACCGAGCAGAAAAATGACTTCTCTACAACTTATCACCTATTTTCTTACGAAATTCTTTCTAACACAATAAAATAGAAGTGAGAAAGGAGGCATCTGGGCATCATTTGAACCTCCTATCGGATGAAGCTTGGTTTCAAGGTTTAACTGATTTTCCAGCTTCTTCTGCGTTAGCCGACCTTCCTAGACCATGTAAAGCCGAAGGGCTCTAACTGAGCACGTATTCTGCTCCAAGATCTGTCTACGGCTTAAAGTGCCAGATTTTTCTTTCTTACCGAATCAGCTTCAATCAAAGTCAGGAATCATCTGGTCCTTTTTATGCAACGTAGATCTTGCCGTGCCTACAATATGCACAACGATGGAGGAAATCTAACTTCCGTAATGTAATAAGAAGTCCAATTGATCAGAGATACTCCATCACAAAATGGTGAAAGTCCAAGTTTGTTATCGTAATGGGAGCAGCTTAGAGCTGCACAAACTTACATGATAACGACAGACTTTTGGTAGTGCAACAACTTCAAAACCCAGCAAACCTAACACAAAACGCATGCCAAGACAAACTAGCTCGCTTTTGTTTTAGTTGCAAGTTCTATAACTAGAATCAACGAGAAATATGGAGACTAGTAATAGGTATGATGTCCAAGCAAGTTTAGCATGCTGCAGGATACGATAAATACCCGAAATGCAGCTTGAATGTGCATGGCGGCGATAAACTAAAGATACGCAAGACAGAAATGTAGTAATCGATAAACAAGGCAAGTATCAAATCTTAGCAATAATAGCTGGAACATATGTGAAGTTAGCAAATTGGGGGGAATAAGATCACTGTGTCCGCGACTCCACGGTAACACAATCTCAAGTTTTACTTTGTCTCTTACAAAGAAGTGATCCATCGCGGTTCAAAAAAAAAAAGAAGTGATCCATCATGCGTTCTGTTGGATGTCGATGTTATAACTTGGCATTGTTGAAGGCAATAATGGAGCCAAGGGGGAACAAGTGCCGCCGCCACAACAACGATTTCAAAAAAAAGCTATTACTATATTAGAACAAAAAATTACCCCATAATTATATAGATCCGCCACCACAAGATTATTATTATTTTTTGTTATATAGGAAGTCTTCAATAATCTAGTTTTTTTTTTTTTTTTTTTGGTTTTGTATTGGACACTACTGTTGTCTACCATGAATGCAGGTTTTTGAAAATTAATCATCAGGTGGCCTGTAATTTTCCAAACCATCTTTCTGCTGATGAAATTGACGCATTTCGTCGTCGCTGTTAAATTGAAGAGTCACCGTTACTGAAGCTCGCTACAGGTATGCATAGTACTTGACAAACTCCATCCAACCAAAATTCTAAGGGACTCTGTGGCAGTGAAGGACTAATCTTTCCACTAAATGACTATAATTAGGATCCTAGTGAGATGGAACCAGACAACTAAGCAATCCAAGCCAAAAGGCCGGGGTGCAAAATGCAGATGAACTATTGCAAAGAAGACAAACCATCTAATCGATCTTCCCCGAACCGATTTCTTGGTATAAATCACATGGGTCTTGGGTGAGTATTCTCAAACTAGCACTGATTTTCCAGAAGTATAATAGCACCAGTTTCGGGATCAATTGGTGAACGAGAAAAGTCACAGAAAAAAATAATAATGCAAATTCTTGCAAACTCGTGTCCTAGGAGGTTGAGACATTCATCAGAATGAAGAAGCACAAAAGGGTATCAGTGAAGGAAGGACAGGAACAAAAATAGTCCCGGCGGGGCTCGAACCCGCGACCTTCGGCTCATAAGACCAACGCTCTAACCAACTGAGCTACGGGACTCTTTTTATACTCTCTCAGCATTTTTTGATATTTGTAGTTATTTTCAGTTCCTTATTGCTCCGTAACTAATAGGCCCAGAAATAACGTCCCATGGTCATCCCGCGCACTGGTTTAGGCATCCAACCAATTAGAGATTTCTTGGCCTAATGTGTTCAATTTGGCAGAGAAATCACTAATCGGTTTGGGCATCCAACCGATTAGTGATTTTTTGGCCCACGTGTCCAGATTCCAGTAAGGTCTTTAGGGTTGATCTTTTTCCTCGAACACACTACCAAAATTTAATGCACCAAAGGCATATGAAGATCTAATGAATCTGAGATTTCGTCTGGATGTTGAATTTAGGGAGAGTAAAGCTAAGAGAAGGAATTGCTACACAACCTTTCTCCATTTTTCACTTCTCTTGGTTTGATAGAAAAAGAAGGAATTTTGTAAATTTCAACAAGATTTTTATCTTTGTTTAGTTGTCTATGTAAACAAAGTTTGAGCAGCATCCAAAATCAAAAGGTTATGCGAACCAACATAGCGTTAAGAGTAAAAACAAGCTGGTTCTGATCCAAGTCGTTGAAAAGCTAAATTCATCAGGATATTCCGTATCCAACTCGTTTAATTCGTCCATTTCCTGTAATATATTTTTCTGAATTGAATATCTCCCTTTCCTGGTCATGTTTGGACCAGTGGAAGCCTGGAAGATGTGAAGTTAAATCAAATAACATGAGGATGGAGAACTCAATGTAAATGGAATCTTATGAGTAGATGCTTGGATGTTGGCCTCATATCTTGTAGAGGAGTGGAGTATTATTTGGGACAATCTTAGCATCTGAAAATGACAAAACTGGTAGTGCAATTGAAGGCTCCACTGTCCTTCCTCAAAGTTTGTTTTCTTTTCAATAATTTAGAGATGGTTTGTTGTGGCTAAGGTGGGCCCATTTTGAAAGGCAAATCCATTGGCCACAACATAGCAAAGATTTGATGATGCTGCAGTACACCTTTACCCTCTCAACTTTGGTTTCATTCTCAGTTGCCTTCGCCCATTGGATCCAAAGCTTTCTTTATTAGCTACCCTACGGTTGAAGACAAAGTGTCCGGGATGGGTGCCTTGTTTGGTATATAAAATTGTTTAAAATGGGTTTGCTACACAATTAAGTCAAGCTTGAAAATTTTTAGAACCTCGTTAAGGTTTTGAACGAAGCTCCAGCTTGTTCGGCATATGATGTACGGTATAAAAAAAGTTAAGCTACTCGAGATTGGCTCGTGTTTGGCTTGAGTAAAGCTCGTTGGAGATTGGTTGGTCATATAAACAAGTTAAGATCAAACATATTTTTTAAACTCGTTTAAGTTTCAAACCAAGCTTGATCAACCTCTTGCTCAGCTTTCATTGGGCTTGTTTATCACCCCTAAGTCATGACTTAGGTCCCGTTCCAGAAACCTTCTTAAAAAATAAGTAGCTTATTTCATATTTTCAAACTCAAAAGTAATGTAAATGAAAAATAATTTTTCAATTTTTTTGCATCGTATAAAAGATCTCAATGAGATCTTTTAAACAAGATCCATAATGCATATTTTTAGATTTCAATAAGCCTCTCATTTTTTAACTTGAAATTGCCTTCTTAAAAAATAAGGGTTTTTTTTTTTGAGTACTGGAACGGGACCTTATATAATTGTTCCAAATAACTTGAGAAAACCAAGTAGATCATATGACAAGTAGGCTTATTCTAGCCCAAACTTGAAAAAGAGAATGGGGATGACAAGACATGGGCCACTAAACCCAAATTAATGACACCAACATATGTTAAACTTTGAAGGTGAGGGCATGCTAATGTGCTGTAAATGCATATATATTCTTACTTAAGCTGTGTGAGCAATAAATCAGTAAAATATTGAAAAATGAACCAAAACAGGAAGATTTGCATAATCCGAGAGTCCAGCTGGATTTTCTCTGTCCAAAGTAAAGTGGGATTAAGTATAATTAAATGGAGTATTAACAAAAAAAGAAAGTACCAATTCGAATTATTGAAAGTTTAGATAGTACTAATTACAATAATATTTTTTAGTAAGAAATATTATTTTTTGGTCTCAATTTCAAAATAAGAACGTAAAAAGTTTGAATCAAATAGTCAATAACCCATAAAAAAAATCTTTTGTATTCAAAACTTTTCAAAAGTAAAATTTTAGCTAGAAATTAGAAAAATCAGGCTTGCAAACACCCTGGTAGTATGATAAAAAGGATTTTTGCTAACATCAACACATTATGCGGTCGGTAATTTACAATTAGTCTCAAAAAAATTAGAACTTCAATGTACTTTCCACAGATATTTATGCACTTTTTCGGATATCTATATACTTTTCGTAGATATCAAAGTATATTTTGCACATTAATCATTGCCCACATGATGATCAAAAGTTGAGCTTAACATTTTCCAAAAAACAATAGTGAAATTTCGGTTAGCTATTACACATTTATCATTGCAATTTGCACATGAAGGAGAGTGATTTGGGAGGTGAATTACGACACGTGTCAGTACGATCATAGGGGCCCGCAATTTGATCCTAAAGCTGCAGAGCCAGCCAGGGGTACCCTTTAAAATGCAACAAACAGGTAAAATATGACACTGCATGGATTTGCTGGCTTAGCTCTAGAAAGAAAGAGTGGGAGAGAGAAGAGAGAGGTGTGTGTGTGTGACTGTGTGTCTGTCTGAGGTTGTGGTCCGGGCTTAATGTGTGCTGATAGAGAGAGACAGACTGACAGAGATATAGAGAGAGAGAGAGAGAGAGAGAGAGAGAGAGAGTTCTTGAGAGTCGTTCTTGGAAGGAAGTAGTGGAGCGAGGATTTGGGCAAAAAATTAGGATTTTCAAGAAAAGTTTTCAACTGGGTTTGCTTTAGATTTGTCATTTTAACTTTTTGAATTTCGAAAAATAGGTCTTCATCTGATCTCTCTCGGACAAACAAACAAATGTGGTTTGAGTAAATCCGAATCACTCAGATACTCTCTCTCTCTCTCTCTCTCTCTCTCTCTCTCTCTCCATGTACAGCACAATCTTTGCTGAATTATGGGTGCGTTGTTCTTCTTTCCATATAAGTTGCCGATCTTGACTCCATGACCTGCGAGATTTTGTGTAATCTACAACTGGAGATTTGGGTTTTTTCCTCACTTAGGTTCTCCTTGATTCCTCTAGATTTTGCTTTTGGCTTCTCCCACAAAAAAAAACCCTCATCAGATTTTGATTATTTAGATTCTGGGTATCTTCTCCAAATGATGGTAATCTTGCGGATCAGTTTCTGTACAAAACAACCACATTTGGTTAACTTTTTTTCCTTTTCCTTTTTGTTGAGTATCCCATTTGGTTACTTATTGACTGCTTAGGTTCTCTTTGATTCCTCTAGATTGCTTTTGGATTTCTCTCTCAAAACCCTCCTCAGATTTCGATTCTTTAGATTTGGAGTATCTAAAAATTACGTTGATTTGGCGAATCAGTTTCTGGACATAAATATAGCCCCATTTGGGTTGGCTATTTAAGAATGTGCCCCTATGGGTTTTTGTAATTAGATGGCTGAGAACAGGAATGGCTCAACAAGAACATAGCCATAGGTGCGGCAATAGCAATAGTAGTGGTGGCGGTTTTAGCGGTGGTGGCGGCGGCGGCAGTGGTAGCAACCGATCTTCAAAAAAGTTGAAGCAAAAAAAGGTCCCACAAAGAGGACTAGGTGTTGCTCAGCTTGAGAAGATTAGATTAGAGGAACAACAAAAGAAAGGTGGTGCCACTTTTCCACCCAATTCACTTGTATCACCAACAAATTCTTCATGCTTAGCAGTTGGCCAGTGTGCTCCCACCAATTTCCGGCAAACACCTTCACCATTTCCAGTCCCTTTGCCTCCCCCTCCTCCTCCAACAGATCTTTCTTCCCCAAATTCTGTTTTTAGACCTTCCTCGTCCATTTCCAACACAGATCCTTTACACCTAACTCCTCTTCCATTACCAAGCCCACCAAATGATGGAGGAGGGGGGATACGGTATCCGGCGATCCCGGGTTCTGGGCATGGTAACTGGCCTAGGTTGTGGAATGGTGAGTACAACCTTGAAAGGGAGAGTCATAGGTTGGATCAAACTGGATTCGCGGTTCGGTCGAATATGGATTCACCCTATGAATCTCACCCCATTTGGCCTCCCCCAAGTTTCATACATAAGGCACAGCAATTTCAGCAGCAACCTTCCTCTTCAGCAATGGTTAGTGAGTGCATGCTTTTTTGTACTTTTATCAAGCTTTTCTTGATTTGGGATTTGGCTTGTGCTATTTGTGTGGTTTGGGGAAGGATTTGAATTGTGTGCAAATTTGTAGGTGAACGTCTCATTAGGGACTTCAACATCCTCTGTAATGGAGCCCCCTTCAAACCAAAGCTTTTATAGCAACTACTACACTCCAATGTGGCCCGAGGAAGACAAGGTAGTGTTCAACTTGCTCAAATTTTCTCACTTGCACGTTTTCTCCTTATGATTTAGTAGCTTGTACCTTATCCTTTACTTGGACTAGATTCACTTGAAAAGTTCATGGTATTTATCAAGGTGGCTTGAAAGCTTAGTACTTTGATTGATCAATGTGTGTAGTTCATAGACTAAGTGATCTTGTCCAAGACAATGGAAGATATGATCATACATGCTTGTTTCTTCAGTACGCTTTGTTTTTATTTGTTCTCATGATTCGTTAATGAGCACAAACGAAACTAAAGAGTACCCAGAATTTTCAATCAAAAAAAAACTTAGAAGGTAAGGAGTATGGTGTAGAATCAAAGAGGGTGTGATGCAGGTGATACCCGTAGTGAATCTGGTACTTTGTTTTGTGAACTTTATCTTTGTGGAGATGTTCCAACTTCCAATAGCGGCGGGATCTTTATTTATTTTGGCTTTGTCTATTGTAGATGGTTGGCACTAATAAGAGGACATATCCCTTCTCTAGAGACAATCAATCTGGCCCCTCTTTCCCTTGCAAATTTCCTCCCACCAATGTTCCTCCCATTGCTAGACGAGATGTATCAGGCTCGAATTTCATGAGAGGCACAGACAATGCTGAACCCACCTACCCAAGTTTCAGGTCATTTTATTTCTCATGAATTGAGCCTTTTATACATTGTTTTAGGACTGGTGTGGTTCTTGTTTATTGACATTGTACTGGCATCCTCTCCAGAGAATCCCCTTCAAGCTCAACTCTCGTGTCTGAGCCATATCCAAAGAATGTAGCAATAGAAAATGGAGGAAATGGGGATCATATGAATGGAGATTTCCTCACATTAGCTACTCCTACAACAGCTCTGGCACCCCATTCTCATCGGAAGCATAACTTCTCTTCAGCAAACCCAACCCCACCTAGCCGAGAATTATCAGAATTCGAATGTCTACCATATCAAGTGAGATTAAACAAGACCCCATTACCCATTTTTCTTTTTCCTGTTTTCATTTGAATAGTATCTTCTTATAGTTTCCTTTCGTGATATTTTCTCAGGGAAATGGTGATCAAAGTCATGAGCCAGGACCTAGTGGATCGGCAACCCCAAAACGGCCTTTCTACAGCTTCTTTCCATCGGCAAAGCTGCAAACAGGCCAAGAAACATCAGCTCTTAGCAGCTGCAGTGAGAAAGTAGGGAGAAAACTTGACCTAAATCTGAAGTTATGAAAAGGTTAGCGGCATTAGCCCTTATCGTGTTTGGTCCACGAATCACTATACCTGTCGGCTGTGGTCTTTCGGTACTGTTGGATGGCTGTTTCTTTCAAGCATTGCCAGCATAACATTTATTGGTGAGATCTTGAATTCAATAGGTCAAGTTGAGATGAATCTACATGTTGAATTATGTAAGATTGAGCCTCAAATCTCTGGCTATCATGTGACATTGGGTGAGAGTTAAAAGGTAGAAAGAAATGTGTAATAGACTTGTTTCTGTTTTGGGAGTCGTCAATTTTTGATGTATGAAAGTTCGGTTGTGCAAGAGTGATAATTAAAGCCCGTTTGATTTCTCAAAAAAGCTAGTACTACCTTTTGTTTTATCTTCGGTGACTTTTTATTTTTAACTTCTGGTGAAATAGTTTTACTTTTTCAGTTCTTGTGGAACATAAAAAAACATATCTGGAAGAATAGTAATCACATGAAGCCTTTCTTTGTCAGGGACAAGGATGCCCGGGTCAACTTGCGCCTCTCCCGCACCATGATACTCTTGCCTCCGAGCATGTGAACCTACATACTTCTGTAATTGCGTGTCAAAACAATTGTCATTAACTCTGTAAATTCCTAATGTGGGCACTCGTGAGTCATAACTCGGTAGTCGGCACCAATGGATAGGGTTTTTTTTTTTTTTTTTTTTTTGGGGGGGGGGGGGGGGTCTTTTGTTTGACGATCAGGGGTTGTTCAGGTTAGCTTACACGTATCTCAACTAATCTCCTCCCTCGTTCGGTCAAAGACAGGTCATCCACGTCGGAACGAACTCATAAGAAATTACTTTCTTGCAACCTAACCCCAAAAATCCAAGTCAATTGTTTGCACCAAAACAAATGAATATATTTGTGCATTATTTGGGTTATCAGTTTCATTTGTTAAAGAAAAACAAGTTTCATTTTCTTGGGTTGGTAGATGAGTCAGGCACTCTGATTGGTAACAAACTCTTTGCATGTGGATGGATTGTGGGAATCTGAAAATGCTTTGTCTTTGTCTTGCCCTGTGGGTCCAAAAAATCCGACCACTATTATACTCCTGCGAGAAAATTTATTGGGTAATCTGGCGCCCCATCATGCGGCAGTGTCTCAACACTCCTCAAAAATCACGTATTTTTGTGGGGCACCCATCAACACCATGTCTACGTGGAACCCACGTTTTCACAAAAATACGTGTGCAAGAAGTGTTGAGACACCATTGAATAATCTCTCGGTGCGGAGTGAGGAATATGGCCCACAGATATTTCATACGGAAGGAGATTCTTTGATGGGGTATAGTATAAACTGGAAACAATAAAGTGGATCCATTAGAAATATTTGGAAAAGGTTTTAAATACTAGTTTAATTTCATTTAATTCCGAATCCAGCCAAGGTACAACCATATTTTGCAATTTTTTCTATATGGGTCCGTTATCTTTTCAGCCGTTACTAGATACGGAGTAATTTTTTAATGAACGAATTTCCCACCGCTACGTGTATGTGTACCTCGACTAATCTTGGCCCGGGTGACTAATCTAACCGTCCACTAACAGAGAGCCCAATTGAAACCAGGACAAAGCCCCAAATGGACTGGCCCAAAAGAAATTGATAAATCACAAGAAAAGTTTCAAACATAAGATTTTAAAACAGAGCAACGCTCTAAATCCCAAACCTTTACCACAAGTACGAACCACGGAGTTCCATAAACTTAAATCCTACTAAATATATTTCTTTGGTGAATACCTAACCAAAAACATTTACCCAATTATCGATTGTCCAACACGAGTTTGTTACATACATTTCAAAGAGTCTTATGTACAATCGGTATGTATGCAAGGAAATGTAATGCCTTACCATGTATCAAGAAAATTTACTCTCATAGTCCAAGACTTTTCACAATCACCAATGGGATTAATCCAGACACTAATCTAGTTCTGATGATTAGTTCGTTACCAAAAAAAAGTCTCAGCTTGTGAATCTATGACCAGCCAACAACATAGTCAAGAACATATACCAGTGCCAGGGAAAACGGATACAGGAGAAACGCCACGAAAGATGTCCAGAGAGGGAAGGTGGTGCGGAAGCTGGCGAATGCACCCATCACAAGGCAAACAACAACAATGACCAGAACTTCTGCTGAGAAGTCCCAAGTCAAGTCCCTGACGTAAACCAACGCTAAGAAGACTGCTAAGCAAAGGAGGTTGTTCATTGTTGCTGCCCCATATAACTGCAAAAGAAAGGTCAGACAGAATCATTAAGTGCTGTGTTAGGAACTTGTTAGGGTCAATCCAATCCCCCAGGCCCCAACTATCCAGAACCAAAATTGCCTAAATCTATCCGCGATCGAAACACTGCTTAGAGCAGTAACCGGAAATTGAATATTCCCGCCGCATATGTTGGGGCCGTTAGGATCAACTCTTGTGAAGGGTTTACCAAGACTGATAAAAATCTTGTTACTAACGAGATAAATGTAGCTCATTCACTACATTGTCTTTCTTGCCCCTTCTTGCACATGTTGCTCTTCCCTCGTTGAGTCCCTCTAGAAATACATGATCCAAAACAAACACCTAAATACATACATAATTGATTATGAATCCGAAAGGGGAAACAAACCTCAGAGAACGTTAAGGAGGCAGATCTCCGCCTTTTCCGGCTAGCAAATATAATTGCTGATACCGACTCACTGGAGTTGGTAGCCAAAGGAAGCACAATAAATGAGATGAAGAAAGAAGGAATGCTTGTGGCATCGGAGAAATTATCAACCGCATCTACCAAAGGATCTGCGAATGCTGCTGCAATGAGAGTCCCCAGCAACAACAACAAAGCTGCTTTAATAGAGGTCCACTTAGGTTTTTCAAAGCCCTCGACCATTTCATTGCTTTGATCCATCAAGCTTTGATCCCCCAAACGATCGTGCTCTCTCTTCGTTTGCTGTAAATAGATGAACGTGATATCATAATTCTCGAAGTACAAGCATCAAAGCAGGGACTGAGAGAAAGACAGTCCAAAGGGATCATTTGCCCCTTCTAAGTTTTCCAAAATCGAACTCATGTTCATAGAAATTATGAAAATTTTAAGTTTCACACCACTAAGCCATTGTTTGTTGCTTACCCACATAGTTTTCCAACTTTTGCCAGTACTACAAAAGATTTGTAAAGAGATACAGAAATTTAACACGATATGACATACCAGATGGAAGTGGTCCAGATATTTAATCGTGTCAGGGCCAGCATCATGAGAATCAACCCCAGAGCTCTTCGCCTCTCCAAGCCATTTTGAGATTCCATTGACAAACTCAAGAAAATCAATTCGCCCGTCATGAGACGTGTCAAAATCACTCATCACTTTATTAATAGCATCATCCTGATCCAAGTTAACCTCATCAAACTGTACACCCACTATAAAAGCTCTCATTTCAGTGGCTGAAATGTACCCATCATTACTCCCGTCAATTGAATTAAAAAGCCTGAAAAAAAATCCATCCAAGAATCAGAAAACATGAAAGCGTGCTATTGATATTGATATATCCAGAGGAAGTAAAAAAGAAAACTGACATCTTTATAACTTCTTCATTAGGTTTACCATCGTCTCTGCGAAGCCTTCCTAGCGCATGCTTCCTTAAATGCCTTAGAACTCCCGACATCACATGCTTACGCTTTGCATATTCAAGTTTTCTCCTTTGTATCGAGGGCTGGAAAACCTATATTTTGGGAAAAGGAAAGTTAGCACTATGGAAACAGTGATGATTCAAGCCAACTCCAAGCAGGAACAGAATTCTCTATTCCAGTTCAACATGAAAAACAGGGGTTCCTCTCATAGAAATAATTGAAGGTATGCCGGTTTCAGGTTATGTAGCATGGGCATCTGATACTTGGATTTAACTTCAACAAAGAGGACATTGCTGAAATAAAAGGCCAAATACAATACCATAAGTGACAGTTACTTGTTTAACAATGGTTTGCTTCCAACCAAGACATGGGAGCAGCCAAATCTGAGGTTTTCCCAACTGTATGCTTGTCATGGATAAAAAAAGAATATATTACCACCGACACAACATGGAAAATAAGTTTATACTTTAATGATGTTGGCACGTCAGACTGGCTCAAAGGTAATGTATTGGACCATGGCAACCAATACTTGGAAATAAAATCCTTCATACAAAGAAGCAAGTCAGATTAGCCATCAGCTCAACACCAAATTAGAGAATCAAACTAGGCAAACAATCACAAAGATTACAAGACTGAAATGGTCCAAGCTAAAGGCATCGAAAGTGAAAAGAAAAAGGCAAAAAGAACATTGAGTGAGTCGTTCAGAGGATCACTTTTTGCTCCTTTGCACTGTCTTTGAAGGCAGAAGGATTCATAGAGACAATCCGAAGGAGGTGATAGGGCTCACTATTGAAGATTTCGTGTTAGTTAATCAACCTAAAACAGAAAAGACTAGGGATTAAAACCTATCAATCCCTCCTTTGGGCTTTCTGGTTGAATCCTAGACCTTTGCAAATTGTAGTTTTAAAGTCTTTTGCATACTTGGAATTTCCATAATAGAAACTTGACTTGCGTTGCGTTGTCAGTTCTGACGCTTGCTATAAATTTAAGAACTGAACTCTTTTTGCGTGTGTGTGTCTTCCTTTCCTCATGGAACTTTCTTTTACTCTATCAATGCTGAAGTTTTCGAGGAATAATTTGTTACCATGAGAAAACCAAGTTGGTTCAGTTGATAAGGCATCCAAGTAGTGGGACAGCTTGATCTGAGAGAGACAGTGAAACTGCTAAACCTAACAAACAATGCATGGACACTCATGTTTCTGAAAGTCTGAACGACTATTTGTCCTTTGGAGTGTGCGCTCATGCATCAATGGTGCAACAGAACGGTGGAAAAGTCAGAGATATTGCAGCACACACAGATAAAGGATGGTGGAATTATCTTCATAATGAGAATCGCTCATATTTATGATTAAAAAAAAAGAGTACACTCTGCTTCATGCAATTTTGTTCTAGCTTATGCCAAAACCACGGACATGGAAAAAATGACTTTTGCCAAAACCCTAGACGCGTCTTCAGGTGTTTCCGGCAATAATTACACATGGCCCAAAGCGTCCGTATGTTATCGTGTCTAGCGCTTGCGATGCCCATAACATGTTTAACATCCAATTCTCTTGTGTTCTTGTAGTGTCGTATTTACTCGTCCCAAAAACTCAAAATGCAGAAGTGCAAAGATAATCATAAAATTAATTTTCAAAACTCAATTCCGCACAAATTGTACAGATACATGCTGTAATCAAACTTTTCATATGCATGTAGTGCGCCCAATGACACCCAACAAGGAAATTGAGCAAAATAACGAGTTTACTTCATGGTACATGCTGATAATTACTCCATAAAAATACATTTACCTGATAGACGCAATATGCAATCAGCAGCAAGAGAGAGACAACGAGTGCAATCAAAACTGCCAAGTGCCTTCCAGAAGTTGAGCTCATGAGTTGTGGTAATTGGACAATGAGAAACGGGACTACAGATACAGCCATTATTCTGGCAGCATAGCTAGTCCAGATGTCAGTACTGACACCAGAGCCTGCAAAGGTAATTGACACCTTTTCAACTTTGTAATCTATCTACAATCAATGAACAAATATTCTATACCTAGAACATTTTCTAACTGAAATGCCAAAAGCCCAAGAAAATAAACAAGTCAATATATGGAAGAAGGCCTAAACATGTTTACGACGACCATCTCCATACTATTACTATGGCATCCAATTGTTGCCCTTTTAACATCTACTTGCGTAATGCTATGCCATAACTTAACACTTAGGCATGCCAGCATCAGCCACATGTTTATGCCAATACTATGAGGGAGTAGTTATTCGTTAGCCAGTAAGTAAGTAAGAAGTATCAAGTTGGTAGTAGTTTTGCCTCAATTAATACATGGTTTTCATGCATTCAAAAGAAAGGAAAACAAAGTCCGTCCAGGGACATACCAGTTAAGCTAAATCCCACTGTATCTTTTCCATCTATTGCAAGTGAATCCTGGAGGTCACACTTGCCAACGACAACACAAGTTCCCCAAATTACTGTTATGAGCATGACTGTGGACCCAGCTAGCAAGCCCATTCCCACAGAGACCTGACTTTGAGCAGTTACTGTACTTCCAGAGAGTCCAGATACTGCACAGAGACAATAGATAAGAAAAGAAGAATTACAGAGATCTACCATACAAATATGATCCAATTGGATCTGCAAGATTAAGTACAAACAAACTTTGAAGACCAAAAGTTGCACTACAAAACAAGCCTTCTTGGAAACATGAAATTATGCGGATGTGCATAAACTGAGAAAGACAAGTTTCAGGTCAGAAAGTTAAATATGGATCGTGGATAGAAGAAGATCTATAGCTTAATCAGCTAATTACCCTCCACAAAAGCATAATCAACGGATGCTCCAGACCACAATCAGCCAGAGGAAAGACCAGGCATAACGAACATTTGCAGTCATGATGTTTCTTTCTTCATTGCTTTCCTTAAAAGCAGGACATGCTAGACAGTACAATTATTTGGTATTTTTTGTTGGCTCGGTAAAAAGGTGGAAGAGGGGGTGACATCAAAAAATTTTGGAAAAGCTGCACCAGTTGCATATCTAATTATATATGAATACACATCTACTCTCTTCCACCCTGAACGAAAACAAACTTCCTGCATCATCCACTTGCATTTTCCCTGACATGGTTTTCCGCAGCCAGGTAAATAATATAAAGTTCTCATACCAGCTTTCAGGACCATCTCTTGCATCCTAATGCTCAGCTTTACCTCAATCATCAGAATGAAATAAGCTAAAATTTTACTGGATGCCAGAAACATGCTATAGGGTAGAGAGGCATATAATTTGCTCAACTGGAACTCTGTCTATTGCACGAGTAAAGTAAAATAGATGTATATGAAGCAAAAATTAGGAACAAATTTTGGGCAAGAGTGCACGGCTCAGACAAGATGTTATTCGATTCCTAGTACTCAATTCATCCCCTGAACCAAGGAAAACTCTAATTTTCGTGAATGGTCTTTGTATATGCACCACGCTATATATGCACGACAAGGTGTAATAGAATGATTAAACAAATGAAGTTCAAAACAATGAGCACCTAATCAAGATTACTTTAGCTTATGCTGTCATACATGGATCCTTGTAAATGGGCAAGGTATCTATATCAGACACTCGACACTAGTACAAGGGTATGGGATCCGTGTCCGATACCTTTAGTTAGACATTCAGCTAGTAAACATATTCTGCTGCAATTTAAGTTCACCATGAACTAGACATAGAACTCTTACAATATGCATGAAATGATCTAAAGAAACTTTCAGACAGTATTTACCCAATAAAAGGAAATATACTAATGAATGTGAACATTTTGGCGTGTCCCCTTGTCTTTTGTGATAGAACTGAGATGAATCCGAAGCTTAGACGAATGCCCGCCCCGACACACCTACCCAAGTCAACGTAACATAGTTATGTAACAAAGTTTAATAAGTTGAAACCTTAGTGAAAATTACCTATGCATACAATGAAGAGGAGATGCACTACTACCCTTTGCCATTTCTAAATCCTCACATTGTTTGAAGTATTGTTAACAGGAAAACTGAGGCAATCCTTTGCAACTTTACTGTAGACTAATCAGTACCACAGACAAAACGATATGACTTGAAGGACTCAAATTTGTACCCACGGACTCGAAAACTTGCCAAAATCAGGTTGCAAATGTAAAGAAGAAAAGAAAACTCTTAAGATAAATTGTCCTCTTCTAATTTCACCATCCTAAAAGTCAGCACTTGACCAGTTTCTTCTGCAGCCAGAACTCCGAAAAGAAAAGCTCTAATTGCCATCCCATGAGACCTTCATATGTTTATGGTTGAGTAAATCAAGGTAAGAAGTACACTGTTGTTTTGGCGGTAAATATGTGAAGTTCTTGCCTTATACCAAAAAAAAGACAAATAAGGAAATGGATGTTAACCCTTTTCCCGGCCAATTTTGAGTTTTACATTTTTCCTTGCTCAAATTTGGGAAACCCAAATCCATACCCATTTTTCTCAACACCTTTACGTTCCTTAATATTTACAAATGTGTCATTTTGACTCGAATTTTGGAGGAAAGCCTAAAAAAATTAGATTTGGGTAAAATAAATGGGTTTAGCATTGGAGACATACCCCAATAGAGTTTTTCACCAGAATTTTCACTCAAATTTGGGTTGAAAAAAGGGTCATGATTGGAGAACCGACGGTCTTCGAGACAAAATAATCTAGGCCAAACGTAACTTTAATACTAAAAACAGTAGTAAAATCCGGTCAGCGTGAAATTGGGAGATGGATTGAAATTAGCACTAGTAAGAGATTTGTACCGAGAATGAGCATGGCATCGGGAAGAGCGCCGAGGATGGGAAGGAAGAGGCCGCCGATGATACCGGGCCCTAGAATCTCGAGCAACATCTCACTCCCGCTAGACAAGTAGGTGGCGCCGAGGTACATTAGGTAGCCGTAGGCGAGGATTAGGAAGAGGTTTCCCAGTACAGTGGTGGTGCAGGGCATGAACCCGTACGTCTGGTCGCAGGAGGAGGCAGCGGCGGAGGGTTTGAGGCGGAGGAGTTCGGGCGGCTGGTGGAGGCCCCCGTCGGAGATGAGACGGCCGTGGGCGACGACGGCGCAGAGGAGGAGGAGGAGGAGGAGAGAGAGGAGGCATGGTCTGTTATTCTGCATTTTGAAAGTTCGTTGCCGTCCGCTGTCGTTTGCACTGGTGTCCGTGTGGTGAATATATACAGACGGTGGCCCCCTCAATCCAGTTAGTTGACGTGTGGGTTTGTTCCCTGCAGAGTAGAGTTCGATTCTCGAGGTCTGAAAAAAAATTCTCGTAAATCCTCTCATCCTGACGGAAGTGGGGGGGACCCCGATTTCTGGGTTCACTTTGGTCTCGCTTCGATAATCGAAATTGTTCACTTTATAGAATTTGTCGAGTAGAACAACTATGTAAATAATCAACTTAATTGGATATCATCTAAATACAAACCGAATCGCTGATTATTTACTTTTGATAATGAAGAATATCTTGGTGAGTCGGACTATTCTCTTCAGCCTCCCACAGTTTTTTTTACGCGTTTTTGTGAGGCAAGAATGGCCCCAATGACAATGACAAACCGTTGCTAATAGGATCGATCCCGCGACTTTAAGGAAGTAAGCCCCGTCATGACAAGTCAATTAACAACTACGAACTCGTTGATATCATCATCTGAGAATACAGATCCAACGACTGTAAAATTTTAGTATATCCAAATCTGCACACCATATAAAGTACTGCAGTAGTGGATAAGAAAAGACAAATCTGCACTCCACACTAAAGTTTCGTGTCCGGAAATTCAAAAAGGTACGTGTCCGTATCGTGTTTTTGCGGAGTGAAAGCCGCGTATAGGGCGCGTGTCCGGGAATGAACTTTAAAAAATAATAATAATTTTAAGTTCAAAAATTATGTATTTACACAAATAATTTTTCTATCAATATGAATTTTATTTGATAGATCTCATTGAAATCTTTTAAACAGTGTAAAAAAATTAAAATATTATTTTTTATTTTCGTTATATTTGAGTTTGAAATTACATTCCTTTTGAAAAAGAAGGTTTAGAAAGAAAGTGGAACGGGACCTATGAATTTCATAATTCTCCTTCATACTCCTTCCGTTCCTATTCTTTGGTCCCAATTAGCACATTTTTTCCGTTTTAAAAAGATTGTTCCACTTCAAAACTAAATCGGTAATATACAATGGATTTCCTCCTTTACCTTTCCATCTTTTAAATTTGTAGCACAAAAAAATAAGAAAATGTATTGATTCAAGGGTAAAATGAGAAACAAAACTAATTTTTTAAAAGTGTAATGATTATGTTCCCTTATATAGTTGGAATCTCCAAAAGAGATAAAAGAATGAGAACGGAGGAAGTGTTTCAGATCATGCGTACTTCGTAGGCACTAAAAATTAGTTTAATTTAGACACCAATAAGTACATGATTCGAACAAAATTAGATGCGAAAATTGGGTTTTGCTGGGTTTCGATTCGTTATGCGCGGAGCCCAGTTTACACACCAAAAGTTGTTTCGATCATGTTTTTATAGATTTTTGATTTCAGCGATTTTTGGTGAGAACAATCTTTTAAACGAGGTCTAAAATATGAACGATTTAAATTATGAAATTGAGGCTGATATAGGAAGCGCAAAGGGATTAACTAAACCACTATATATAGTTGCACGCAAGGGAGATTAAAGTAGATACAATCTTTTTAGATCAAAAAAGTCAAAGCTTTCAAGAGTACTTTCAATCCACTATTTCAAATTTTACATCAAATACGTGTTTCTTTTATCGTGTAACATTTTGATGATTCATTTTTGTCGTTTAGATATCTAGCAGTCCTTTGCCCCGTTCGGCTAAATAAATCAAGTGGTTTATTTTTTTGTCCTTATTCAATTTTTTTCGCATTTGTTAGTTTTTCATCAATTTTTTGATAATTATTGTTTTATCATGACGAAAGGAATCTAAAAAGTAAAAAATTACGATCAAAACCTAATTTTTTTGAATAAAGACAAAAATATGCCAATAAGCCAATTTTTTCGTCTTTATTAAAAAAATTGGATTCGATCCTAATTTTTTACTTTTTAGATTCCTCTCGCTATAAAGAAGCAATAATCTCCAAAAAAAAATTGACAAAAAACTAACAAATACGAAAAAAATTGAATAAGGACAAAAAAAAATAAGCCAAATGGCTTATTTAGCCGAACGGAAACTCATTCTTCAAATCTTATATTATTTATTATTTTTCTTTAAATATAAGGGCCTGAATCATCAACACAGATAGAGTGTCTTTAAGGAAGGTAGAAAAATTAAAAGTAAATTATACTCGAAGGTCTCTATCAGCAAAATGCATCCCAAGAGAAGTAGCAAACTTGTTATACTATTTTGGTACAGCTCTCTCTCTCTCTCTCTCTCTCTCTCTCTTCAAGTTCGAAGAAAACATGATAAAAAATACAGTATAAAGTTTGAAGAGCCCCTTAGAGTGGTAGTTGCAAGTGGCTCTTCAACTTCCCGCATGTATCGCCAAACTATATATATTTGATTATGCTACCTCCCCAGGGAGATGCTCAACACTGCCACAAATCATTATCATGTCTATTAATTTGCAAACTTCATAATCATCATAACAGATAAGACTTATAAGAGTGTTGGGATAAGTAAGCATTGATAGGTGGCAGGGATTGAAAGGTGCATAAGGGAAGAGTTGGAATTGGCAGGGGTATGAGCTGTTGGGGCGGTGGGCCGTGGTCGGTAGAAGATACGGTTGGCACTGATAAATGAACCAACAAGTCTACCCCATCGCTTAACATTCACCACTCCTTCCACTGCTCTCAATCTCATCGTCCAAATTTGGATGGTCTGAATTTTAAAAAATCTTCCCTGATTGCCGAGATGAACGGTGAAATATTGAGCGGTGAGAATAGTCTTGCAGTAAATGAACTTCAATTGCTATTTATATCACCTATAATATTAAGAACGGTATTATAAACATACGTCTTCGAACTCAGATCCATGTAGGCTTAGTAGTACGATGCACGTCAGATCCACACACATCGGAGGATACAGAACACATCATATGTGTTAGAATTGGTGTTTGAACATCTGTGTACGAAACATTTTTCTAAGGGGAGTGATTTTGCCACTTTCCTTTTTGTTAATGTCACTCGCCTTTGTGTCTTATTAGATGATTTGTTTTGTGAGAGAATGAGAGTGACATTAACAAAAAGGGGAGTGACAAAAACAATTCCCTTTTCTAAAACTAATATAGCCTTGATCAAGGGATCGAGTTGTGATTAAAAATTTGGAAGTATCACTTAGATTTAATTGGTTAAATAGTCTGTGCATGTGAGTGCATTGGTTATTGAGCAGAAAAGAATATGAGAAAAACTCAGTTCCTACTCTTTGCTTGATTAGGAAGAAGATAAAAAAGAAAACTCAGTTGTTTATTCAGTTACTCGTTTGGGAACATGGGTGGGGGTATTTTATTCCTTGTTTCTCTTTTTTAATTTCCCATGTCAGACCGTAGATCCAAACAAAGCCCAAGTTTGATCAGGAATTTAGGGAGAAATTTTGATTTTTTTGTTAAAAAAAAAAATTTCCCGATGTGGGTGGTTTATCAGAATATATTAATATACTATTGGAACTGGAAGTCTGCAATGGTCAGTAACCAAATATAAAAACTGCAAGCCCAAGTAAAATAGCGCAATGAAATCGGGAATGCCACGTTTGGACGGTCCGGATCGCCGACGGGATACCACGTGTGTGGTACCCTGTCGGCGCCCAAAAACTTCCCCTTCGAAGGATTCATCCAAACAGATAAACCATTTATAAGAAATCTCAAACAAGAGGAAATCCTCATACAAGTATAAGCCCAAACAAGAAGAAAACCAAAACAGTTTAGAATACACCAGGAGAAATATGCCAAGTTTGGCAAAATGAAAAAGGAGTAGCCTTATAGGAGTAGTATATTTCTCATATTTTGGCAAAGCAAAGGAGAAGAAGCCTTGGCCTGATCAACGACAGCTGATGGGAGCTTTTTGGATGCCTCATGCCTGCCTCTAAACATGGGAACATTTTCCTTTCTTTGTCATGGAACATATTCCTTTCTTGTCATAGAAAATATTGCGGCATCAAAGGCAAGGATCTTCTTAGAGTGTTAGGGAAACCCTTCCCTTATTAGAGCATCCGCAATAAGTTTGATATTTAGTGTTTTAATTGTGTGTATTAAGAACGAGCAAACAAAAATATATTTTTTGTGCCACAGTACTTGTATTAATTTGTATGCTAGAGTGTGCCAAATCTTATAGTGTGCTAACAGGTGTGCCAAGTTTGACAAAGATGTTAGCAAATAATAAATGGGTCTCTCTGTCTAGGAGTATTGATTTTCTTGAAACTATTACTACATCTCCATCAAATACATTGGCCACACAAATTTTAGTGGGGGAAAAAGGGAGCTAATGGTCAAAAAGAGAGACTGGAGGCTGAGAGGCGCTGTTCTATATCTAGGAGGGGTGTTCTATATCGAAGAGTCCTGAGACAAGCCATATCTTTTTCTTTTCTTTTATTTTCTCAATTCATTTGCTTTTATAAACCTAAATACAAAAACCTACAGAAGCAAAAGAAAAACCCCTAGTTCTCTCCGTGCTTGAAATGCCTACAAAACCAGTTTTTTCCTTCCCCCTGAAAGCTTTAGCCTTGGGCAAACTTTCTGGTTTTGAAAAGGACTTTTTACCGTTTGCTCGTCAAAAAAACCCAGAAAAAAAATTATTATCGTTGCAAAATTCTCATTAGAGAAACAAAAATGGAAAAATTGGAGGATGTAAGTTAGAGGGAAAACACGACCGAGGGGATAGAATTCAATCAATATGAAAGTTTAGCCTGGAACTTGACTACTTAAACCATTCCTCTACTATTGCTTCTTTTCCAAGAATAATGGACAGTAAATGCTTAAAAGAGCTCAATAACAATGAGAAGAAAAATATTCAACAACTGTTTCTCTTTTCCTTTCTAGAACACCTAAACAAGAATTGTTAGCCCATAATGCCATAGGATTTGTTTTTCCTTTTCTAAGAACAAGGTGAAACTGTAAATGCCTACAAGAAAGCTCAATACACAAGCAGAAAATGGTCAGTAGCTGTTTCATGACAGTACACCTAAGCCTGGAAGTGGACAGCGCTAACGGAAACCACTTCCTCTCCCACGTCCACCACCACGACCCCTACCTCTGCTGCTGGTTCTGCCGCCATGATATAAACCCTCCAATGCCCGATTCACCAGTTGGTTTTGCACACCACCCGCTCCTCTGCCCTTTTTGACTGCATAATTGCCAGACCCATTTGCACCAGCAGCCGCACGTTTATTGCTGTAGTCGTTCAATTATATTGCCATTATTAACAAGAAGAAGAAGGCTGTGTTTGGTTTACTAGAATGAAGTTGGAATGGGATTATCATGGCATTCAAATGCTCAACTGATATTTGGTACCAAAAAAATCCATTATGTACATTTCCAATGGAATCATCATTCACCAACTTAGATTAATGGTCATTCTATGGCAGGCCAAGGAATGACCATTCCATTCTTTTCCAAAATCATTCCAGTGAACCAAACAGTATCGAAGAAGAAAGAATAATATTACAAAAATAGAATACTAGGAGTACTGATTTTGAAAGAAAAGAATTTTCCCTAGAAAATATGATGACGACAACAAGATAAAATAAATGATGGGTGGTTTTATCTCATACCCAGCAACAGGAGCAGTTGATGGCACTGAGGGTTTCACTGCTTCTTTCCATGACAAGTTAATTTTCTGATCCCCAATGAACGAGGGTGATTTTGAATGTAATGGCTGGCATTTTGACCGTTAGAAAAACAGTCAAACAACTGCTCAAGCATTCTTAGAATAACTCACTTTCTATGGAAAAACATTCACCTGGATCATGGCCAGTATGTTGTTGCAGGTTCGGAGCCCTATGGTGGAATTCAGCTTCTGTTTCTTCTGCATATAAACAACGGAGAAATAGATAAAGCATATATACAGAGAGAAAATAGCTAAAACTAGAGTCCATTTCAGGTCAGGTAAGAAAATAAAAGGATGTGGAAAACCCACTATGATATTCTTTTCTTCATCAGTTTTAGCAGCTGACATCGCTTTGTTCTGCTCTGTCATTCCTTGGGTTAGTTTCTTCACCATTGCCTTAGCTAAATCATCAATAGTTCTCAACCTGCATATCATCAACCAAAAACCACAAAGGTGTCAAACTCTGTATTTGTCTCAAACAAAACTAAAAATGATAAAAAGAAAACCTGTAATCCACTATGTTGGAAAATAGACAGAATCTCAGTACATTCATGACTCTCGATGTGCAAGACCGGCTTGAGAACTGAGTAAGTTAGGTCGGCCCCACCCATATGTTTCCAGTTGGTAGGGCAACAAATATAAAAATTCTCCCCCAGTATAGAGTTCCTCATTTAGTTGGTTGTAATTCCCTGTTATGGGCTTTCTTTCTTCAATTTTATTTTTTTTTGCTCGGCGTAAGTGAGTAGTGTTAATTGTAGTGAGTGAGGTTTGAACACCAGGAAAATGCATAGGAGTACATGGTGCCTACCCCTGGGCTACCACTCCGCTTGCTAGTTATATACATGCTTAATCGTGCTGTTGGAGTTTCCCATGTAATAGATTGTCTGCTTAGATGTACTTCTCCTAATGTTTGTAAATATTCTCCAACCTATTAAAGCAAAAATAGAGAAATAGGGGAAGAGTAGGTATTAGGAACCACCTTGCTATTGGACAGGGAAATTATGTAGCAGAACCATAAAATCTTGGTAACCAATACCCATCAAGTCGGAGATGTTGGTTTTGTCGGAATTATTACTTACTGTCCATAAATCCGCCACTAGGATACTACATGGATCACAACACCCTACATGAAAACGTGTCTTGGACGTAACGACATCTAAAGTATTGCAGTAAACAAGAAAAGCATAATGTTTTTTTTCCAAACTAAATAAAACACCATGTCTGAGATCAAAACAAAACCAACCAGGGTCCAGGCCACATTCAAACCATTGATAATTTTCTGTTGCATGCTATATTCTACGTTGCCTTGCTCTGTAATTCATTTGCTTCCAAGGTATGCACATTTGACAATCAATGCAAGGAAATAGGAATGAAAACTAGATGGTGTGAAGCACCTCTCAGTGAAGTCTTTATGGTTCTCTGAGAAATCTTCCCCAAGCCTATCAGAAGGTTGGCCAGTGACAATCTTGTAGCCACATAGACTATTTGTGGCATTAGGAGTCTACAATAATCAATAGAAAAATATAGGTCAAACATAAACTGCATGAAAAGGAGAAGAGAAAAAAAAAGAACCGGAAAGTAATAAGCTACTTACTTTATGTGCTAAATGGTGAAATATGTACAATAAACACTCAATGAAAGTAAAGTTCATCTCCTCAAGCTTTCTCCGAACCATGTGTTTCTGACAGGAAAACCACAGAGAATGTAAAGAAAGAGTCCATGTAAAGTGTTGAAACAAAAAACAAATAGTAGCATGAGACAGATTTCTGAAGAGAAATTGGGGCCCAAGAACCAACAACTTCTAAGCCATAACTATCCTATAGAGAAATTAAAAAATGCAACACAACTGCTAGATTACCAACAGTGATAAAACCATAAATCAATCACTTCAGGGTGAACAGGGTAAGGCAAGACAAGACATTATCACCACATACTCTCCTATTAACTTCTACACACAATACTACATGTCTCATGTCACATCATATACACAAGTCTACCTTTAAAAGTTGAACAATAGAAGGCAGAAGC
>CM033796.1:4465166-4505936 GCA_019656835.1 Rhododendron ovatum | reverse complement strand
AAAGGCCTAGAAGCCCAAGAGTCTTTTATGCCACAAACAATAACTCAATTCGATTCATTTTCATTTGAATCTTGCTCTAACTTCTGTAGGGGCTATTACTTCCTGGGTTACAACTTTTTCAGTTTCTCGGGGAAAGCTTTTAGATTTGTGAAGAAATAAACGAAGTCAAGCTTAGAAATAGCATAACTAAATTATGAAGAGGAACCAATACTTAATGCAGCAGCAGCCCATCGACTCGTTAACAATTAGTCACTCACGAATTCCTACATCCCATCATGAACTACTGGGTCACGGTCGAACAATGAAAATTGAAAGACACGAGGGGAGACGTTAATTACATCTAGTATCGTTCGATGGACGTTAGCTAGATACGTCGGACAACTCCAAATTGTATTATGTACTTTTTTGTATTATACGTATAAAATGTGGTCGATGTCTAGTCAACTCTGAGAAGCCCTGAATAACGGTCTTGGTCCAGAAACAGCCCTAATTTTACCGCCAAGTCAAATGCTATGCTCTCTCCCACTTCCCTCCACCTCTCTCCTACCCCAACAACCCCTCACCTCCACCTCAAAACCCTACTCCTCTCCAAATCCAAACCCAACAATTACCCACAAAACTCCCGCAATCCGTCTCCCTTTCTCTCTCATCGTCGCGCCGATGAAACCCGCATCGTGGGCCCCTCCTGTTCCATTTCGCCGGTCCTTTTGACGCCGTCCGATGATGAATTGGACGTGGTGTTGGGGCGGCTTCTGGCGCTGCTGCCGGAGGAGATGCGACGGAGGGTCAGCGAGCACCCGGAGCTCCACCAGCTGATTGAGGTGGTTATGGACTTGGGTCGGAGGCCCTTGGCCCGGTTTCCGATGGGTGACTTTGTTTTGTCCGAGTATCCTATCTCTGTGGACGATCTTGCACATGCCACTTCGATGGTTAGTGTGTTTGATTCTTGCCCACCACTTGTTTGAGAAATTGCGTTGGGTTTCTAACTATTAAGAGAAGGGAGAATTAGGCCACCAGCTACCTTCCTAATCTGATGTGCTAAATTATCAAAAATTCTAAAACCACACGCATCTTTACATAGGTAAATGCGCACACACTCACATTCAGCAAGGGCCATTGGGGCATTTGTGTGCGGCACTAGCATTGTAACCAGACTTTTTCAAATGCCAACATGTTTGTTCATTAACCATTGGATGAATCATATTCCCATTTTTTGCCCTTACTTTTTGAAAAGAAAGAAACTTTTTTAAAAAGTTGAAGGGTAAGAGCATCTCCAATCCTTGGCCTTTTTTCTACCCAAACTCATAATTTGAGTAAAAATCTAGAAATCCATCTGCAAGGGCATACCCTTTTTGAGTTTTTCCATTTTTCTTACCCAAATGAATGGAAAACCTTTTTCTCAACACCTCTTTTCATTTTCCTATTATTTACAAATGTGCAGTTTTGACACAAATTTGAAGGGAAAACTTAAAATTCAATAGATTTGGTAAAAATAAGATTTCAGCATTGGAGAAGGCAATAGGCATGCCGAAATGGAGTTTTTACTTACATTTTTACATGACTGTGGACCAGGAAAAAAAAGAGGTCAGGGCTGGAGATGCTGTAAATGTTGAAAAATTGGATACTTGTAGGTGCAATCATCACATCCCTAAAAAAGTTGGATTCTCAAAATTGGACAGACAAAGTGGGACGGAGGGAGTTGTCCTATGGAGGAAGTTGTGCCATTTATTGCACTTCATAATGAATAGATTCAAAATTTTGTTTTACCAATCAACAAATCTCAATTTCTTCTTCTTTCAAAGTAATCTAGAATAGAAAAAGTAGAAAGTAGAAATATGAAAGACTGTTGAGATATTGGGAATAGTGAAAGCGGACCATTTTCAATGGGATGGAGGAAGCTTTTTTGGCTTCTCTAATGTGAAAAAGAAAACAAAGGTAGGATTAACTTGGTTGTAGAGGAGTAAACTTTGAAGAGATTGCTACTTAGTAGTACCCTCTCATTCTGCAGGTTGGTGACTTTGCCATTGATAATCGGGCAGGCATTAGCAGAACCTTACACCGGATTAGTGCCATTAGAAATCGCAAGGGTTCCATTATTGGTTTGACTTGTCGTATTGGTCGAGCAGTATCTGGGAGCGCCAATTTGTTGCGAGACTTGGTTAAAGATGGGGCTTCTTTGTTGCTTATTGGGCCTCCTGGAGTAGGCAAAACTACAATTATCAGGTAGTCATTTACATATGCTTACATTTAGAAAGTTTTACTTTTACTTTTCCTTCTCTTTCGGAAGCCATTAAACATGTTCCAGAAAACATTCTTTTGGTCATGGTCATTTTGACCATGTATTCTTTTGGGGACTATTGTCATCTTCCACTTCTCACTTTGCAATTGTTCTTTTCTCTGGTTATAGTGAGTAGGAGCTATTCTCGTAGTCTACGATTTGCGTGTGTTCGACACTATGTAGGTAAAGGTTAAAAGTTTGAACAGTTCTATAGCTTCAGTCTAATAACATAGGCTCAACATGATAGTTCTAGGCTTAGTGTAATGAAAAATGGGGTTTTTTAGCATTTGAAGGCACTAAGATACCAAATGTTGTAGGGACATTGCTCGAATGCTTGCGAATGATTACATGAAACGCGTGATGATTGTTGACACATCAAATGAAATAGGAGGGGATGGTGACATACCTCATGCTGGAATAGGTAATGCTAGACGGATGCAAGTAGCTAGCTCTGATATGCAACACAAGGTATGAGCTGGAACATAAACTAAACTTAATCAGCTATTAGAAGGGGGGCAAAAAGCCCAAAAGTATTGACTTCAGAAAAATAGTTGACTTATATTCCCTTATGTCTACATGGCACGAGGACATATATAGGTCAATCCCTTGCTGAATAAATGGTCCATCTTATTCCTGTTTTTTTTCCTCTGTCCATTGAGAGTGCATTTATGCACGGTTCTTCTGATTGTGAGTTTTATATCAACTAGGTACTGATTGAAGCAGTTGAAAACCATATGCCACAAGTTATTGTAATTGATGAAATTGGTACAAAACTAGAAGCAATTGCTGCGAGCACAATTGCACAGCGTGGCATTCAGTTAGTTGCCACTGCTCATGGGGTGACTATAGAGAATTTAACTATGAATCCTTCGCTGGAGATGCTTGTTGGAGGAATACAGGTGAGATAGAATTTGGTTTTGATGTGTGATTTCTATTTGATATGCAATTTCTAATACATACTTAGAATAAGTGTTACTTCAACTTATCAGGTGTTTACTTTAAGTAATTCTGGTACAGCTATACCATTTCTGTTAATTGTCTTTTGTGGTGTTTTGTGGTTGCATATTGGTACCAATGACATGCATGGATCATGTACCAAAGCTCATTCTGTGACTCTCTGGGATTTTATGACTATTTGGGTCTGTGATGTTAATTCTCTAGGAGAAGAACGGCTTACTTTGTGATGGCTTGTCACGTTACTTATCTATTTTTCAGAGTGTGACTCTAGGGGATGAAGAAGCAAGTCGGAGGGGTGTTCAGAAAACAATACTAGAGAGGAAAGGTCCTTCAACCTTCAGTAGTGGTGTAGAGATAATTTCGAAGACTGAGCTACGAGTTCATCGCAATTTAGAAGCAACAGTCGATGCTATTCTGTCTGGTATCTTTTCCTCCTTGTTCAAGATAATTTCCTGGCATGTACTTCTCCCATTTTCCATTTCTATTGTTTATTGTCCTTAACAAGTGCCCATTCCTATTTGCGTAGTTGTTTGACATTCTGTTACTGTTGTGTTGAGGAAGGCCGCTGCCCATACTATGAAGTTCGCAGGGTGAACCAAGGATCAGAAGCTAAAACTGTAGAAGGAAAAGCTTTGATTCGCGATTCTTTAGGCAGGGAAAATGACAGTGTGTTTGAATATACTCTTGGGAAGAATGATGAGACGCCTACCCAGCATGAAATCATTCCTGAAATGCCTCAAAGCAAGGGGGAAACTTCTTATGCTGGCGGGGCACCTATTTGTTTGTTTGTTTATGGGGTAAGCCATCATCTTCATTTGATAGTGTCTACTGTCTACATAGATGCCCTCTACTGTGTTTTCTGTTTCGTAAGCTAGGTTGAAATTAGTGTCTCAAAGTTTCTGAATTCGCTTACCTTAGTAGTGGTCCTTGTGGATGGACTTAATAGGAGTATTCAAGAGGATGGTCCTTAGTGTATTTTGTTTGCAGAGGCCAAAAGATATAGTTTTAGCTAGGGAAAACAGAAAAGTAAACTATGAGCTAGACTTGTCATAAAATACACTGGAATTTGAACTGTGTAAGGAGAACTGAGAGATGGAGTGTAATTATAGCAGAACTAGATTAAGTTGAACTTTATAGGCAGCTGATACTTAAGAGTGGAGACTTCCGATGTCTTGGTCATTTACTCAGAAAGGTGGACAACTTTTGGAGGATGTGAATGTTGGAATTAGGGAGGGATGGATGAAAGAGATGTGCATCAGAAATGTTGCATGATCACGGGATAGCAATGAAATTTTTTTTGAACGGAAGTTAGCAATGAAGTTGAAAGGATACATTTGATAAGCCTGATATTAGATCTGCTATGCTGTATGCACCATGTTAGGTGGTTAGGGAGAATATATCTGCACAATTACTGTTGCTGGACGAGAATATTGAAATGGATGTTGGCATTACAAGAAAATATGAAATTAGAAATAAATCTATCAGGATGAATTGAGATGTGGGACTAATGAAAGACAGTGGCAAAGAAATAGTTGGAAGACTTAGGAGAACATTGATTGGGGCAATAAGGAAGGACATTGTCACAGGCAAAGATTTCATTCAATAGGCTTATTCAAGAAGTCATGATTAATGCTGGTTTTTAGTTCTACAAGACCTATCAATATCAACTTTCAAAACATCAATGTGATACCATATTATTTCCAGTAGCATCTAGAGAAATATTATCCAATCTTTGATGCCATTACTACGGTTTGTTTGCTCCTGTTTGACTACATTTGAGATCTTATGTCCTCAATTAAGCTTTAAGTAATCTTGTCCTTTCTCAAGTGCGGAGCCAAGTGTAGTGGTGTCAAACGACACTGCTGAAATTTGGAACCAAATATAATTGAGACAAAGGTCTGTTGAGTTGAGTAGAATGTTATCATGCAGCCTATGCGGTGAATTCCATCAGGCAAAGAGGAAGGAGGAAAGAATAATTTCTAGATTGAACATCTATGATTATAAGCTTCACTCTTCCCCTTCCCAACAAATCTATGTCCTTGTTAAATGCCTTTTTCAGTAGATGGATGCGGAAGCTCGCAAGAATGAACACGTGGGATGGAATTTTTCTTGCCTGACTAAAAAGATGAATGTCCAAACTTTTCTTTCAATAACTAGGACAGTTGTCCTTAAATATCATGTTCTTGGGCATTGCTTATTAGGCTGCCACTAGTTCATGTAAAATGCTAATTTTAACATGAATTCAAATTTTGGGGCCGTTATTTATTGATTCACATCCTGTTGGTCTTCCTTTAAGCCACATCCTGACTTGGTCGGTTAGTTCATTTTCAATGAGTTTTATGTAGCATGTATGCAATGTGTATGGAACTCATGTGGCAAGCAAAAATTTATAGATACCGGAAGAAAGTGTGATGCAAGGGTTCAAACAAGTAAAGATGCATGATGAGGTTAAACTTACTGACAATATCAGTGAAGCAGATGCACTGCTTGCATTGCAGTCCAAGCTCAAGAAGAATCCCGGAATCCAAGATGCTGCTAGATCTCATGCCATACCAATTTATGTCATAAAGGTATTTGGTGACAAATTTTGTTTGGTCTTATGAATCTGTTTCCTTGTTAGTACTTCTTGTATCGAAAAATTTCCTTGTTCGGCTTCTTCTTTCTTCAATGTTTCTTAGATTGTACAGTTTTTTTTTTTTCAGACGATTGCATCGCCTCAATTGACGAAAGCCATAAGAGCATTAATTGCTCATCGTGCAGATGGTTTTAAGGATTTTGATTCGGAAGACTGCATAAATCCGTCTCAGAAGATTGATGCCTTGGAGGTGAAAAATGAATTCTCTCTTGCCGAAATTCTTTATACTCCAGTTGTTTATTTGCAATTGGAAGTTCCCTGCTCCATCAAAATTTTGAAGTTTGAACAAGTTGGAAAGTAGAATGCAAATTTAAGTAGACGAGCATAATCATGATAATGAATGGTGCAGATCAATTACACCGATTTAGCGCATTGTGGCCAGTTCGGAGATTTTTATTACTGTATATTTGATGACTGAAAGATGGATGAGTATCTTCTTGATAATTAGTGATAGCACATTACCATATGTCCAATCCAAGGTGGTCCTAGAGCATTATATGGACACTGATGATATCTGCTTGGAAGTGGATGACTGCAAAGGACATGCATAGTAGCTCGTTACAGCAAAATTGTCTCTTAACTAAACTCTGTCATACTGGAATGAAATAGGAGAGTGGATTTTGGTTTCTTGTAGCCTAAACTTTTCCATCTATCTTTTTTTGAGCTTGTTTGTTGCTTGGAACTTCTCAATAATCTTTTTCTCCATATTACAGGAAGCTAGGGTAGCTATTGAGCGAGTGGTAATCCCAAAAGGGCAACCTGTGGAGCTACTCCCTCGGCCACCCAGCATCATATTGCTTCAAAAGGACCTCGTTCACCAATACAAGTTACACTCAAAGAAAATCGGTACAGAACCTGACGAGCATCTTCGTATCTTTCCGTTTCAAAATGCAAGGGACGAAGACAGGGACTCCAGTGGAGGAGACGACGCTGATGGGGAGTTCGATGAATTTTCCAGTCTCAATTCCGATTTGAATGGTTCACCCTACATTGTCAATAGATTGCCTCTTCTGCCTGATTAGGAACTGTGTAATAGTATGAAGACCACTAGTTCTATACACAACTGTATTTTCAGCTGCGTATCATAACAAGCATCTCAAATCTGTACAAAACTGTATAGGAAAGTTGCTGCTACAAACTTTTAGCTGCTAATGGGAAAGATCCGTTCACTTGATGGTCGTCAATTTGATTTTCCATTTATCGTTGACGTTTTTTTATATTTGCATAGTATGGTTTTTTTTAATAGGCTAAAGAAATTTTATTAATCTTCGAAAGGATACAAAGATTAAAAGGATAAGGGTAACCAAAGGCTACCTGAGACCCAAGCGTTGGCAAGAGACCAACAAAAATCCTAACAACAGTCAAAACGATCCCTGACACCCAATCTACCGCCTCCTCGGAAAGCGCATCAATGCCACCACCGGAAATCGGGGAGTTGCTGCCCCAGAGCGGCACAGACACCTCACCATTGCTGACCGCACCAAAGCCGCCTCCGAAACCCAGGGAAAACGCCCCTGTTGCTGTCCCATAAACACCATGTGCCTCATCCACCACCGCCACTGGTACCTTGATGCTGCCGCCCACAAAACCCCAAACTGCCGCCATTGCCCACCAAAACGTACGGAAAACATAAAAGGATATGCCGAGCTCGAGGGATGAGGGGGCCTGTTGTGCCTAGTGGCGGAGCCACTTGAGGACGAGCCCCCACTGAGTACTCTTTTTGTTTTTTTCAGATTTTGTAATTTTTTTTGAAATTGGCCTTTTAAATTGTTCTTTATTTAATCACTTTAATACATTTTGTATATATTTCATTCTCAACTTTTTGTTTCCAATATTACAACAATTCCACTACACTTGCGAAGTGAGATTTTTAATGAATAAAAAGAGAGTCAGCACTCATCATTTGAAACTCCTCAATACATAATGTCCAAATTTGTCAGTGGCTAAAGCATGGGTAATATGCATTATACTTCATTAATTATTCACAATTTTAAAAGTAATTTTGTCATTGTCGACCGAACTCACAACGCGTGACGAAATAGAGGTTTAAGCATAAAATTTGAAAAGAAAAGCAAATTTTTCTGATTGGATCAAGATTGCTGAATATTAACATTTTAATTATTATGTATCTAACTGTTATTAGACTTGGTCCATTGAGACAATTCAAACAATTGATTTGTTTTGATAGTTTATGAAATTACTACCTTCCATAGTAAATGTGTTAGCTTTTTTTTTTAAATTATTTTTAACATAACCATTCTTTTATTATTTTGGTGTTGCTAATTATGATTTTTTTTTTGTTGAAGTATGTTTAAAAAGTGCCTCCACTATCGTTAATTCCTGGCTACGCCACCGGTTGTGCCTTGAGGCAAAGCAAAGACCTGTTGTGTTCTCTATATTGGACCCATCCTAGGTCAAAAAATGTGATCCGCGCCTTGTCTGAATCATTTTTTGGAATCCGAAACGGGTCCAAAACAAATTTGTGCATGCGGGTACGGATTCCATATCGTTTCTTTGATAAAAGTTTGTGTGAAAGCATGGACAGTTATATGTTAACACGTGCACTTTGACTGACAGATTATGGAGTGCCGACCAAGAAAACAATATCCACTGACCCAAAAAAACAATATCCACTGACCCAAATCCACTTAATCACCATGTAAAAAAAAAAAAAATCCACTTAATCAAAACAAATTGGATTTGGATACAAATAGTTCTAAGCACTTGTCCTAGTGTGTTGATAATAGATACAAGTGTGATAAAGAGAGACGGAGATAAGTGCCTTACAAGTATAAGTCTTTAGTTACATTCTATTACGAGCACAAATTCTTTGAGTGACCCTCTCCGCAAACGAAAGCTTGCGACAGGAGGCCCGATTGAGGATGCAGTTAAGCGAGCCAAGATTGTGATTAATGAGATTAATGGCTTCTAAATTATTTTAAGAAAAAGTAAAACGATGTAGATTATTATTATTTTTTTTTGGGCTCTTGGTACTTCTAAAGAATGTTGTGCTTTTCTTCTGCTGGCGGCAACCCTTTTTTTTCTTAAAAGCACTACTCATCTGCATAACCGACCCAATTTGATAAAAGTCAAAAGCATTTTATTAATTGAGCACTGCATTTGGTCAATTTCTAAATTATTCTGTGGGTGGCTACCAAAATTACAAAAAGAGCAAAAGTCAGTCACTTTTTTTTTAGTTTTATGATGATTATGCGTCTATTCGCGATTGGCACAATAACTCTTTTATCTCCAACCCCATGTAATATAGTAGAATAATGTAATAAGACAAAAGAAAAGAGCGATAAAAGTTGAACCTACGACTACATGAACTTCAGACAACCATGTATCTCTTTTCTTTCTTTCTCTTTTTTTTTTTTTGTCATATTTTATACATCAGCGAGGTTGGAGAAGTTAGCAAGTTTAATATGTTAGGCCGTGGTGGGCTGGTGATTGTTGGTACTGGTGATGCTAGTGGTCGATTGGCGAAGTGTGATGGTGCGGCCGATTTTCAGTACAGTTCTGAAATTGTATAGATTTTTTAGGGTTAGGTTTTGGACTTCTTTGGATATGTGCTTAATTGTAAATTTGTAATATTTGGGCTTTTTAGGCCATCAGGAGTTTGCTTTAATGTTGTATCTGGGCTTTTTGGCCCTTAGGTGTTGAGGGCGTTGTCCCTCTTTGTATTTCCAATTTTTGGTTGGAATCCCTTTCCCCTAACCCCTTTATTAAATTTAATTTTGCCGATCAAAAAAAAAAATGTTAGTTCAGAGGCAGTTCAGAGGCTGTCCATAGCCTTGAACCCCGCCCACGCCTCTGGCGGGGCTCGAACCCTTGCCTCCACTGAGGGAGGGGGTGAACTTACCATTTAAGCTAGCATGGCAGTTCGATGACCATTTATCTACTTGAGCTAACTTGCAAATTCTAATTTGTTTTAAGCTAGCATGGCAGTTCGACAACCATGTATCTACTTGAGCTAACTTGCAAATTCTAATTTGTTCCCCGCATGTCAAAGTCCATTGCATGACTCTCCAAGAAAGATGAAGATATACCATTTATTGGGTCACCGGCCAAATTCATCATCGCCTATCCAGCGCGTTTCACGCTTAACAGAGAAAAAAAAAAAAAAAACTCTCGGTGACATTGTAGTGCGACTATATATAAGTCGCGATTAAGAAAAAGGGACATGGAAAATATGGAAGTAAGATTGTAGAGAATATGCAACTTCAACCTTCTCATTTCATTCCGTCCAAATAATTCAAGCATTACAAAAATACACTATTCCACACAACTCGATTAAGAACTAGTAAAAAGCAAGGGCATTGTCCTAATGCTTTTCTAACACTGCTTAATGCCAAGGGACGAAGAAATTTTCTTTTCTCACCAAGGCATTCTTGAAATTGCCAAGCCCTCTCGTACACACAACTCAATTAATTCCTAGATACCAAATCATAGCCTCTACCAGTGAAATTTCGGTTAATTAAGTGGTAAATTTTCATATGAATTGACTACCTAGGAATTCATAACACTCAAGAGGTTCCGATCCGACTAACCGACTAATTATGAAAAGGTGATTATGCTACTACCTCCCTCGGATTACATTTTGACGGACAAACAGAATTTTTTGTTTAGGATTTTTGTCTACATATAACTTACAAAAGGGACAGGGGATACTGTCAAGTGGCATCCTTGCAAAGCAGACGATCTGGCTGTACATCTCAACACAAATAGCGCGAATTGAATCTAACACAAATGTAAAACATGACCTGAGGCAGAGCTAGAATAAGGGGTTGTAGGGAAAGACGAATGTAAAAAATGACAGAGGGGAGAAATGTGTGGACAAATACCTAATTTCAAAAGGTATTCGGAGTAATTTTACCTTCTTTGTTTTTTTGAGATCGAAGATTGACCCATAGGTTAAAAATCGAAGAACTACTTGAGAAATTTGGTGTCGGTCAAGGCTTGAGAGTTACTTGTCTGCTATCGTCTTCTTTGGAAGCTAGTAATTTATATAGGGATTGGTTTCCTAAGTTTAATTGATATGCGCGTAAGTTATCTCGAATACCTAGGCTCCGTTTGATAACAATAATAGATGGATGGGATTCGTAAGGAGATAGGATTAGGATTGGGATTCGTAATGAGAAGGGATTGATAATGAGAAGGGATTGATAATGAGTATGTTTGTTTGGGATGGGATTAGATGATAGGATTATTAATATCATGTTTGTTTGAGATGGGATTAGATGATGAGATTGGATTGATAGAAGAAATTGATAATGAGAAGGGATTGATAATGAGAAGGGGTTAGATTCGGACTATGAATTCCAAGTCCCACGGGGTATTGCTAATATCCCCTAAAGTCCGGCTTCCTCATTCCAACGGACTACGAATCCGAACCAATTTTGAAAACCAAACATAATATAGTTAATACCTTCGGCTTAGTAATTCAATCTCATCTTCTAAGAGCTTTATCAAACTGGGCCCTAATTTGTTAAAGGCAAATGCTAATCTGGGCGGCGGATTGGTGAGTCCAGATGCCTTTATAACAATCAGTTCTTTAACTTGGCGGCAAAAAGATACTAACTTAACTTGACATGTTTAACCCTCACTTTTTCTACTAATAACAAATCCAACACTAGCACCAAATTTTCACATTTGGCGGCAAATTTCTCCCCAATCTGTCCTTTTACTTTTCACAAATGTACAAGGCCATTACCATATTATTTATAAATGTTAATATTTTAAGGGATTTGTTCCCTCCCAAGTTTTTAAGTTCGAAACATTTCAAGTGCTATCAATTTTTGTTATATAGAGTATTGCCCTAACTTTAATTGGGATCTCCTCTAGTGGGCGGTGAGATTGATCTCCAAAGATTAATCGAGGTGCGCATAATTTGGCCCGGACACCTGAGTTATTAAAAAAGAAAAAAAAGAAAAGTGGCAAAGATACAAGTATTCTTAACGTTAAATATTCATACCACCCACAAAGATATACATTTTCATTTGTAATCATCTATCAACATAATTAGAGTACTAGGAAAACACTAGAACTACAATTCATAATACCAAAAAAAAAAAAACTTGCACATTTTCATCGATTAATTACTCATTAGACATCAACATGCTTAATACCCGCAAATAATACCCACGTTCCGTTGAATAATGTTGTTTTTGCAACATGAATTTTCTTTGAGGTGCCATGTGCCACCCCGGCCCCTTGTTACCTCCGCCCCTCCTCAATGATTTATTTATTGGGTTTGAGTCTTACGATAGATTGCGAATTCAACGAGAAGAATCGAAAAAGTAAGAAAATTATGACTTTTACACAAGCATTTTTGAAAATATCCAAGAAAAGTCAAAAAGTTGCATTTTTCAGTGTTCTTGGATATTTTCAAAAATACTTTGATATTTCTATTTTTTTATTTTTCAATTCCTCTCGTCAAGACAAACCAATAATATATAAAAATTTGTCGCAAAACTAACAAACGCAATTTTTTTTGGGAATAAAGACAGAATCAAAAAATTGTAGTGGTTAGTGAAAACGCCCCATTTAGGACCCTTCCATTTAACTTTTAGCACTTTTTTTTTGTGTGTGGAGGTTTTGTCCTTTCTGGAAAAAAATCATGACCGTTGTTAGGTGTTTTCGGTAGTGAATAAGTTGTTGTCTCAAGTTATTTTCAGTAGTGAATAAGTTGTTGATGTATTTGTGAGTAGAGTTACTGTAGCATGAAATGGTAAAATACTGAAATTTTTTTGTTAATAGAAATGAGATGGTAAATACGTTAAACTTTTTTATATTTTTTTAGTGAAAACACCCCCAAGTGGAGAAGAACTCGGCCTTGGTAGAGACCTGGCCTAAGGAAATGGAGTAATTATTTGACTGAACGGTGGAAGGATACAAGGGTAGACTCGTCATATCATCATATAATAAAGGAGACTCGAATTCCATCAATTATGGTGCTGAAAGGACAGTGCTTTTCTAGCTGGTGGCTTTCTCCGAAGAGAGAGAACCAATAGAGTATCATTCGCACGAAAATTTAAGCCATGCTCATTAGGCGGAGTATAGCGGAACCGTTTTTTAAAAGAAAAAACTAGTGCAATTAAGAACTAGTATAAAGCAAGGGCATTGTCCTAATGTTTTTCCAACACTGCTTAATGCCAAGTGACGAAGAAAATTTCTTTTCTCGTCAAGACATTCTTGAAATTGCCGGGCCCTCTCGTACACACAACTCCATTAATTGCTGTATACTGTGGGGGCGTGATTTCTTCGTGCTCCTACTGATGTGGCCGGTCTTGATGTACCTGCAAAACCGGAGGGGGTTGTTCCTCCGGGAAGAAGCTCCGATGATCAAGTCAGTAGGTGGAAAGAAGAAGTTTAGTAAGAACAATATGTAGGAGAGAGAAGTGTTCTTTAGACTAGATTTTGGATCCCCCCTCTCAGTGGTCATGCTTCTCTATTTATAGGCAAAGAGGTGAAGTGCTGAGCAAGTTGGCCACACTTTCCACGTGTCACGTTCTGCTCGGTTGGCGCCTTTCTGGCAGGACCAATTTAATGAACACCACTTCCCTAGTCCTTCAGAGCCACATGGGTTGATGTCAGGAGGGTCACATCGTTCAGAGATGTCACTTCGAATATCAGAAAGGACAGCCTTCTCATCAGTAGATATTTATAGAAGGTTCCATAATCGTCTAGGTTCGGCGAGACCCACGTCCAGCATACGAATTATCCGAGCGTATGATATCCCGGCCGAGGCACACCCTAGCCGAACAAACGGAAGTTCGTATCCGTGCGCTTGATAAAACCCCGAGCGAACTTATGCATCGTATGTTCGGATGTTGCTTATAATTGTTCGGTGAAGTACTCGTGGTTCTGTCTACCTTTCGGCCCAGCCGACGTCCAGACTTATTCGAAGGCGAACCGTGATAGCTTGGATGATGGGTCAGACAACGCGTGAACCCTCATCGCCCCTTTTGGACCTGGTGAACCTTCGGATATTTCGGCCCCCTACAATAGCCCCTCAACTCCTTCTTTTCTTGCTCGGAAATGAAAGAGGAGTTGAATAAGAACCTGGCCGAACGACGAAGTGAAACCGAAGAACCATAAGTCCGAAGAGCGATCAACCAGACGAACCGTCAAAGTTGAACGGACAGAAACTATTCGAAACGCTTCGAGACGCGTGCGCAGCCTTTCATTAAATGCTTCTGTAACCGTCGATTTGAATCGATGCCAGGTGTCATGATTTGATTAGCTGTTGGTACGGCACGCTTCATACCTGCCACGCGTCCATCATCGAGCGGCACATCAGTCTCCCGCCCAAATCCGACGGTCAGGGTGAGACACCGCTTCGAATGCTACACCCAGTATAAAAGGGAAGAGGAAAGGAGAGAGAAGGTTACTCTCTCTCTGACTCTCGATCGTTTCACTGTTCAAGCACCATTCCAGACTGAAATCGCCAGAAATCTGCACATTCGAAGGCTTTTGATCACAGATTTCTCTTGATTTCTCAGGTATTTCTTGAGCCCCTCCATTTCTTGATGCATTTTGAGTGTTTTTTCGAATGTTTTTCCCCCTTTTTGATCGATTTTTTTCCTTTTTGTCTGGACTGAAACAACCGCCTGAAACCCAGGTGTTCATGTGTTCTTCCGAACGTATGAACACCTCGAAATTATGTTCTTCCGAACATGAGGGCATCTTCAAGCGTGAGGTTTTTTTTTTTTTTTTACAAAAGGGGCAATCTTTAAGAAGCTTTACAAGCCCTGTGAAGCTTCTCAATCTCTGTTTCCCATTGGGAACGCGTAGGGTTCCCCACCGTTTCCCTGAGCGGTATAAGCCCTTCCCTCGGAATTTCTTCCGAGGGGAATCGCTCGGGAAACAACCGAACAGAGGCGGTATCTCTCCTAACGACACAGAACAACGAACGTAGGCACTTAGATTCCTGGCCATGCAAATAGCTAACGGTCTTATCCCATGCACTTATCTGTTTCTAGGTATGGAGTCTGCAAAGTCACCTTCTTCGGGCGAATCTTATCGGTCGATGGATTCCGAAGATTCGGGTTTTGGTAGATCCGATCCAGGGTTATCCGAAGCTATAAGAGATTTCGCCCGAAACTACCGAACGGGATCAAGCAGAAGGGTCCCCGAGGGTGTAGAAGGAGTCGACTACCCCGCCATGGTGGCTCCTCTCCGAACAATTGGGCCGGACCCCGATATTATAGACATAGGCGAATCGTCGTCCGAAAATCCTCATGACGAAGCAGAAGAGGAAGAGGAGGCCGAAGGAGCTGACGAAGGCGATTCGAAACCAGGGACTCCGCTTGTTTCGTCAAGCCGAGCGAATGAAGGGGCCGGATTTACTGGGGAATCCTCGTCGCATCCGCCGAAGGTGAAGAGGAAGATCGTTCAGATGGACCCCGATGTGATCCCTGACCGAACGGGAAAGGACCCCTGCCCTTACTGGGAATGCTTCCAAGATAAAAAGAGCCTGGACACCTTCCGAGCCGTTTACGACATCCCTAACGACGTTGTCATTACACCCGTCCGAGGGAACCGAATAAAATATGGTGACGAACATGTCACTGTCCCCTTGATGGCAATCACAGAAGGGGGCCTTCGGTTCCCGATGCATAGAGTTTTGAGAGAGATACTTCACCGCTTCAATCTCACTCCGTGCCAGTTGAGCGTCAATTCCTACCGCATCATTCACTCGGTAATCGCCCTCGCCGAGGTGAAGATGTTCCGCCTAGAAGCCTTTCATTTTTTTGAAAATTATATGATGTCGAGAAACGTTCGGTACTCTCGATATTACCTCTGCTCCCGGAGGAAGATGGAAAAGATCATTCCCGAGGGAATGTACGACTCGGAGAAGTGGGCCTCTGACTACGTCGAAGTTCGAGGAAATTTCCAATTTCCCGAACACGAATATGGTCAGTTTGAGATAGCCACACGCAGAGGCACGCCGAGTAAGAACACTTGTCCGTTATTTCAAATGTTTATTTCTGTTGCTCTGATTTCAGTTGTAAAAATTTAACTAACGATTTCATGCTTTTCTTCGGCAGATACCACCAAGATCAACAAGGTACTGTTAAGGGCCGCCAAAGGTTGCGGTCTTGCCGACTCCCTGCTCACTATCCCAGCGGAGGAAAGAGACGCCCCAACCATCCTCAAATATACAGCTACCTACGGCGGTCGGATCCGACGAAAGGTAACTGACGAGCCTGAGCAGTCCGAGGACACCCCACAAGAGCTCCAACCGAGCTTCGACAAACCCCTCCGAGGGTCAATCCGACTTCCAACCGAGGAAGAGCCTTTCCTTGAACAACAAGAAGTTATGCCTCCGAGAAATATCAAGGAGGTTCTCCAGAAGAAGCTGGAGGAAAAAGAGAGGGAGAAGGCCCGACTGCAGAAGGCTGGGGGTGCAGCCGCTTCGGGCTCGGTCCCGAGCAAGAAAGTCCCACCTCCCCCACCTTCTAAAAAGCGACCACTGAGCGCTCCTCCTTCCCCGAAGGAACCACCTGCGAGCAAGAAGGTGAGGGCGGCCACTAAGGGAAAGGGCCAAGAGGTTGAGCCCCCGAAAGAAGCCGCCGCCGAAGAAGAAGGGAGGGTGACTGCCTTCGATCTTGACACCCCATGGGTGCCAAGCTTCATCACACCGGGCAAGAAACAGGTCCTCAAATCGGATAGCCTGAGGGAGGATCCCTCCCTGGCTTTCACCCTCCATTCGGGGCTGGCTTTGCCGAGGGATATACAGAATCCCCCCTCTCTGAAAGCAGCCCTGAGTGAATACTACTATCACGCAGGAAGGGTAAGTAAAAGCTTTTACACTTGCAAACTTGTGTTTTTGTTTTTGTTTCTTTTTTGTACAAATGCCTTATTTCGTTGGAATGACTTTCGTTTTGCTTCGTTTACAGGCTACCCAGTCCATAATGAGTGCCCAGCTGCATCTCACCGAGTATGACAAGAAGTCAAAACTGCAAAAGCAGTCGGTGGAATACAACAAGGCCCTGGCCGAGGAGTACAAGAAGGGGTTGAAGCAATCCGAGCTCGTGAGGCAAAGCCTCGAGGTTCAGGTCGCCAATCAAAATGACCTTATCAAGGGGCTGCAGGAGTCTACCGAGCAGACTAGATCCGAAGGAAAAGATGAGGGGCTGGCCGAGGGGAGAGCCTTGGGGAGGGAAGAGATGAAGAAGGAGATGGAGAAGGAGGTGCAGGGGCAGTACGAGAAAGGATACGCCCAAGCCGAAGAGGACGTGACCGATCAAGTCCTTGAAGTGCAGGACGAGATCAAGGAGGCCCAGCACAAAGAGAGCTTTATGCTCGGCTACAACAAGGGTCTCGACGATGCAGGCGCTGAAGCTGACGACGAAAGGAGGAGTCTGGTGGAAATACCACCCCTCGCCCATGCCGAAGTAATAGCAGAGGAGACAACAGCCGATGCTATCGACTCGACCACCTTACCAGCCCCGGCCGAAGCTCCCATCCCACAGGCCCAAACCGACGCTCCAACGGATTAGATTTGTTCTCGTTTAGTCTATGTTTTTGTCTTTTCTTTTGTTTTTGCATATTTGTGAAAATGGTCGGCACCGAACAATGGGAACCCTGCCGACCATTGGATGTAACGAAAACATGGAGAATGTCTTTTTAAATGACAATCGTCGTTTAGTTCGGTATGGATGTTGTTTTCAAGTATATAAATATTTGCCAAGTCTTTTTGTTCGGTATATACATCACATCTCAGAAATGTTTCAGAAATTGTTAAAGTCTTTTCATTCGGAAGGACTGTTTATGTGATTTTGAAGTCAGTGAGAGATGAACTCAGGTTTACCCATATAGTAGCCCCCTGCCCTATTGTATTACCGCAGGAATAGAATAAGGCAGTAGGATGGGAAAACTGAGCCAAAAAAGTGATCATGGGTTTCGAGAATTTCACCCGAACAAACAAATGGTTTCAAGAATTTCACCCGAACAAGAGACGTTACCGGAGCGAGATAAAATACCCCTTGTGTAAAAATAAAGCAGAGTACTGGACGAATTTATATTAGGTGCACAACGCTCAAAGGCGCATGGGCCGAGCAAAAATGTAATACAAAAGATGCCAACACTAGCCATGGAATTTCCTAAGCTTTTGGGCATTCCATGGATTAGCGATTGGCGTGCCATCCATCTCAGCAAGCTTGTAGACTCCATGCCCGATCTTCTCAACCACTCGGTAAGGTCCTTCATAGGGGTCTTTTAGCTTGGTTAACTTTGTCGCTTCGGTGACCATCCGAAGGACTAAGTCCCCGACGTTGAATGGTCGAGCACGAACATTGCGGTTGTAGCCCCTTGCAACTTCTTGCTGGTACGCGGCGTGCCGAAGGTTAGCGTTGTCACGTAGTTCTTCGGCCAAATCTAACTCGGAACCCAGTAGAGCATCGTTGTCGACAGGGTTAAAATTCTCCGTCCGAACTGTAGGGATCATAGTAGATAAAGGGAGGACAGCCTCCATACCGTAGGCCATAGCGAACGGAGTACGGCCGGTGGACCGCCGAGGCGTCGTTCGATAGGCCCACAGGACATGGGGAAGCTCTTCCACCCATTTGCCAAGCTTCCGATCCAGACGGCGTTTCAGCCCTCGAGTGATTGTCTTGTTCGATGCTTCGGCCTGTCCATTACCTTGAGGATATGCCACCGAGGAATTTTGGATGGTAATATGGCACTTCGCATAGAAAGCTTTGAGAGCGGAGGCGACAAATTGGGAACCATTATCAGATAGTATGGCGTACGGCACGCCGAACCTGGAGATAATGTGTTTCCAGATAAAGCGTTCCACATCCCCGGCGGTGGTTTTGATCAAGGGGGAAGCTTCTACCCATTTGGTGAACAAATCTGTGGCAGTGAGCATGTACTCAAATCCTCCAGGCGCCTTCGGCATCTTGCCAACTATGTCAAAAGCCCAAACCGCGAACGGCCATGGACTGGTGATCATTTTGAGAGGGAACGCAGGCTGGTGGATGAGAGATGCATGCTTTTGACACCGAACACAGAGCTTAACGTAGTCTTCGGACTGCTTGACCATCTTCGGCCACCAATAGCCTTGGGTTAGGGCACGCTGTGCAAGGGACCGTCCCCCTGAGTGAGCCCCACAGCTACCCGAATGAAGTTCCTCCAGAACGGCTAGCACGAGATCGTCGTGGACGACACGCAGATCAGGGCCAGTAAAAGTCCGTCGGTAGAGATTGTCATTTGGTCCCAAGAAGAAGTTGGCGGCTCGGCAACGGATTTTGTACGCTTCGCGCTTGTTCGTCGGTAGCACTTGATTCTTCAGGTAAGCAACCACAGAATCCAGCTGGCTTGGACCGAGGGTGATGGCCATAACCTGCTCAGACGGCTTTTCGAAGCTCGGTTTGGGGATCTCGTCAAAGGTGATGGTGCAACTACCCGAGGTCTTGTAGACTGAAGCAAGACCTGCAAGGGCGTCAGCGTGGGCGTTATGCTCCCGAGCGATCCACTCCACTTCTATGCGTCCAAATTTGCCGAACAAAGATAAGACGTGGCTCACGTAAGCATTCATACGTCGATCTTTGGCTTGGTAATCGTCGTTTAAATGCCCCACAATGAGCTGAGAATCACAAAAGACATGAACCGAATCAGCATCCAGCCGAAGAGCAAGTTGGAGGCCTGCAATCAGAGCTTCATATTCCGCCTCGTTGTTCGTCGCCGTGTACCCAATTGAAACCACGCTTTCATGCACGGTCCCGCTGGGTGAGACAAGGACGATGCCGGCACCAGCTCCATGAACATTAGAAGCTCCATCGACGGTCAGTCGCCAAGCGTCGCCGGAGAAGAGCTTCCACTGTCGTTTAGGTTTCTTGCGCCCGAGGGAATACCGAGCACGGAGTGGTTCGGCAGGACAGCTGGGCGGCCCTTCCAAAACCTCTTCTTCTTGAATCCGAGCGTCTTCAGCAGCAATTGCCAGGGCATTGGCCTCGTCTTGTAAGCCGGGAGTGAGTTCGGCAAAGAAGTCGGCTAGGACCTGCCCTTTGATAGCTGTCCGAGGCTCGAATTGGATGTCGAAGTTGGCCAAGTCTTGAGAGAACTTCAGGATTCGACTCGACGTGTCCGTTTTCCGAAGAACAGCTTTGAGAGGAAACTCAGTGAGGACCACAATCCTATGGGATTGAAAGTAGGGCAAGAGGCTCGTTTTAGCAGAAACGAGAGCCAATGCTAACTTTTCCATAGGCAGATACCTCGTCTGAGAATCCGTCATCGTTTTACTGGAGTAGAAGATCGGTTGATGGTCCATCCCCTCTCTCCGAACAAGAACCGCGCTCGTTGCATGGTCAGAAACGGCAAGGTAAAGATAGAGATCTTCATCGGGCAGGGGCTTGACGAGCAAAGGAGCGTGAGATAGGTATTGCTTCAAAGATTGCAGAGCCTGCTCGCACTCCTCTGTCCACACAAATCTGCGTCGGCTGGTTGTGATTGCTCGGAAGAACGGGCGGCAGAGATCGCTCGAACGTCGAATGAAACGGCTCAAGGCAGCAACCATCCCCGTAAGCCGCTGTACCTCTTTAATTGTCGTTGGAGCTCGCAGCCGCTGCACAGCCAAAATCTGGGTAGGATCAGCTTCGATTCCTCGGCGACTCACCATGCATCCTAGGAATTTCCCCGAGCTAACGCCAAACGCACACTTCTCGGCATTGAGACGTAGCTTCCTATGTTTTAGAACAGCAAAGACCTCTCCCAGATCTCGAAGGTGGTCCCGAGCGAATATGCTTCTGCAAACCAAATCGTCAATATAAGCTTCTACTTTTACGCCGAGCATGCCAGGAAACATCTTCGTGATGGAGCGTTGAAAAGTGGCGCCTGCATTCTTCAAGCCGAACGGGACAACCTTGTAGCAGAAGGTTCCCCGAGGCGAGATGAAAGCCGTTTTTTCTTGATCTTCCGGGTCCAAAGCAATTTGATGGTAGCCCCGATACGCGTCCATGAAGCTTAGGCGCTCGCATCCTGCCGTTGCATCTACCATCTGCTCAATCCGAGGAAGTGGAAATCGATCCATAGGGCAGGCGTCATTGAGATTCGTGTAATCGACACAGACCCTGAGCTTCCCATTTTTCTTCGGGACTACCACTGGGTTGGCAAGCCAGGTGGGGTATAGTACTTCCCGAATGACGCCAGCTTCCAACAGTTGATTCACCTCTGCGATCACAGCTTCGGTATGCGCGGCCGACGAGCGTCGGACTTTTTGCACAACCGGTCGCCTGTTCGGATCAACATTCAATGAGTGCATGGCGAACGAAGGATCCACGCCCGGCAGGTCGTGTGGTGTCCAAGCAAAGACCTCTACGTTTCTCATGAGGAATTGATACATCTCCTCTCGTTCGTCCATGCTCAGTGAACTCCCGATCAAAAAATATCTTCCTTCTTCCCCAGGAATGTTAAAACGTATAAGCTCCTCGGCTGACCGTTGTTCGGCAAGAACACTAACATCCTCAATCGCTGTGTTAGGAGGGGCAGCCACGCATTGTACCTCCATGCAGCTCTGTTTGTTCGTTACAGTGCTGATGTAGCATTTCTTGGATTGGATTTGATCGCCTCGCAGGCTTTCCTGTCGTCCGTTCCAACCGACGAATTTTACCACCTGGTGATATGTTGAAGCAACCGCTTGCATTTCGTGTAGCCAGGTTCGGCCAAGAATGACGTTGTACGGATTTTTCGAAGCGACCACCACAAATTCAATGTCCAGGACGCGTGATCCTGCTCGCACAGGGAGGGTAATCAGGCCGAGTGGCCATACCGGGGCTCCCGTAAAACTAACAAGGGGAGCTGACGCTGTCCGAAGTTGAGCGGGAGATAATCCGAGGCTCTGATAAGTTGAGAAAAACATGACATCGGCCGAGCTTCCCTGATCTACCAGTACCCGTTGTACGGTTGATTTTTCAATGGCAAAAGTGACGACGAGGGCATCTGCATGTGGAAGTTGCACCCCCCTTAAGTCGTCGGAAGAAAAAGTTATGGTACAGCCGAAGCTCGGATCCTCCCATTTTCGCTTTACCGAAGCTCCCACGTTGCAGACTGACGCAGAGGCGACAGCCCTGTCAATTTCTGAACGAAGTTCGGCGGCCCTTCCTTCGGATACTAGCCCTTGTATCACGCTTACGAGATTGCCAACAAGAGGGGGAGGTGGAGGAAGTGGATTTTGCCTAACGTCGATCCACTGATTGAGGTGACCGGCAGCTGCCAGATCTTCTAGATACCTTTTGAAAGGTGGGCACTGCGTGGTATAATGGCCACGTTCCTTGTGATACGTGCACATCCCTGGTCCGCTCCCGACGGTGCCTAAGAGTACCGTCGGCCAAACAAAGAAAGGCAATTTGCCAATGATGTTAAGAAGTTTATAAATAGGTTCAGTGAATACCGTACGTTCGGCGACGTATTCGTCTGGTCGGGGTTCTCTTTTCGTTTGTGTCCAGGATTGTGGCTGAGGGTGCTGCGGGGGTCGGCCTTCGTTGTTTGACTTGTTCGATGCCTTGCCCGAGCTACCCTGGCTTCCTTGCCCTTGGCGAACGTTCGATACCTGCTTCCTCGGCGCTATTGTCTTGGCAGGTTCAGCCTTTGATGTGTGTCGCTCGGCCATTGCTTCCTCGTGAACGCAATCTTTCTCGATTATTGTCATGAGCTCCCCCATTGTTTTAGGTGGATTTCGTGAGAGGTCACGAAACATTGCCGAGGTTGGGTCCAATCCATTCATGAAAGACTCGGCTGCTACCCCTTGATCACAGTTGGGAATAAGGTTATAGACTTCCCAGTAACGCTCGGTATAGAGTCGCAGTGTTTCTCCCGCCGTTCTTCGCATGTTCACCAGCATCGATAACGTCTTCGGTTGAATGTTGCTGGTGACGAAGCGTTTGCTAAACTCCAATTCTAGCTCGTTAAAGCAAGAAATGGATTTGGGCTTCAACTGATTGTACCATAGCATGATCGGTTCACTGAGAGTGAGCGGGAATATTTTACACATAAGAGCGTCAGAAAAGTTATGGAGGCTCATGGTTTGCCTGAAGCGACAAACGAACGCGACTGCGTCTTCCTTTGCCTCATAGCGCTTCAGCTTCGGCATGACGAATTTGTCTGGCGGCCGCTCTTGTTGTATAGCATCCACGAAGGGGGAAGCCTTTGCCTTCCCGAGCTTCGAATTATCTTCGGTTTTCCCTTCGGCTGCGATCCGCGGGGCGATAGGGGGAAGAACATCAGTATGCCGCTCCGGAGTCCTCCTTTTTTCCCGCCGATGGCGCCGACGGTGCTCCTCTTTCTCCCTCTCTTTTTCCTTCGGTCGTGGAGCTACTAGTGTTAAGGGCGCATGTGCCTCCCTCAAGCTCGTCAATGGGGCGTGCCGAGGTTGAAGAGCCGGGTCGATGGGTTGGTACACGGTTGGCAGGCCCGTGAATTGATCGTAGAGGACAATCGTATTATCGTGCTCCGAACGGTTTCCTCTGCTTTCTGTCCGGTGTCGACTGCCAGAGTTGGCAGAGTGTCGCCCATCGTGACGTTCGGAATCATGTCGCGATTGAAATGAATATTCCCGGTTGCTACTAGAATGGGGTCGCCGAGGTGGATCATTTAAGTCCACAGGCCTCTTCCCACTTTTCTGATTCATCCGTCGTTCGGAACGATGTTCTGTTCGGACGGAGTCGCCTCCTCTATTGGTTCCCGCCGTGGAGCCCGTTGCCGAGGATCGAGTACTCTCGGCTCGAATGATGCTTGTCAGCCGAGGTCGTGAAACCCCCTGATCGAGGCGCTCAAAGACGTTTCGCCGTTCGGTAACCGCGAGTTCGGTCGTTTGGGCTGGGCGACATGGTCTGCTTCGTTTGTGGGATCTCTTCGGTCGGCTGGGCTCGGCATGATGTTCGTTTGCAGGGTTCTCGGCCAACCCGCCGTCCCGCTCCTCCAGCCGTTGTTGCAGCATGGTAATAACCGCTGCCTGACGTTTTTGTTCAGCCAGGGCGATATCCAACTCGGTCGGTGGAAAAGAAAGTTGTCGGGCTACATGTGGAACCGCCCTAGCCGTTTGACGGGGCTCGAGGCTGATAGATCCGTAGCCCTCTAACCCAAGGGTAAAGTTCTCTGGGCCCGGAGGTGAGAGATGCTGAGCCATTGGTTCCGTGCAGATACGAAGAACAAACAGGATCTGAGATGAACAAAGGCCCTCAGCTGACTATGAGCGCGAAGAACACGAAGAACACCCCGATAGTTTTCAGAAATATGATCCCCAGCAGAGTCGCCAATTGTGGGGGCGTGATTTCTTCGTGCTCCTACTGATGTGGCCGGTCTTGATGTACCTGCAAAACCGGAGGGGGTTGTTCCTCCGGGAAGAAGCTCCGATGATCAAGTCAGTAGGTGGAAAGAAGAAGTTTAGTAAGAACAATATGTAGGAGAGAGAAGTGTTCTTTAGACTAGATTTTGGATCCCCCCTCTCAGTGGTCATGCTTCTCTATTTATAGGCAAAGAGGTGAAGTGCTGAGCAAGTTGGCCACACTTTCCACGTGTCACGTTCTGCTCGGTTGGCGCCTTTCTGGCAGGACCAATTTAATGAACACCACTTCCCTAGTCCTTCAGAGCCACATGGGTTGATGTCAGGAGGGTCACATCGTTCAGAGATGTCACTTCGAATATCAGAAAGGACAGCCTTCTCATCAGTAGATATTTATAGAAGGTTCCATAATCGTCTAGGTTCGGCGAGACCCACGTCCAGCATACGAATTATCCGAGCGTATGATATCCCGGCCGAGGCACACCCTAGCCGAACAAACGGAAGTTCGTATCCGTGCGCTTGATAAAACCCCGAGCGAACTTATGCATCGTATGTTCGGATGTTGCTTATAATTGTTCGGTGAAGTATTCGTGGTTCTGTCTACCTTTCGGCCCAGCCGACGTCCAGACTTATTCGAAGGCGAACCGTGATAGCTTGGATGATGGGTCAGACAACGCGTGAACCCTCATCGCCCCTTTTGGACCTGGTGAACCTTCGGATATTTCGGCCCCCTACATATACCAAACCAGAGCCTCTACCAGTGAAATTCCGGTTAATTAAGCGGTAAATTCTCATATGAGTTGACTATCTAGGAATTCATAGCATCTGAGGGGTTCCGATTTGACTAACCGACTAGTTATGAAAAGGTGATTATGCTACCACCTCCCTCGGATTACATTTTGAGGGACAAACAGAATTTTTTGCTTAGGATTTTTTGTCTAGATAATTACAGTATAACTTACAAAAGGGGATAGGGGATATTGCCAATTGGCATCCTTGCAAAGCAGACGATTTGGCTGTACATCTCGACATGAAGAGCTCAGATTGAATCTAACACAAATTTGAGCCGTCAATTACTCGGTAAAGATGCAAGCTGTCGATTGTCAAAATGAACAATCGGATCAACCACTCTGCACTTGTTTTGCCGGAGAGCTTGCAAGCATCCCCTTCAGACAAAAAGGCGGCGGAAAACCGGCCCACGCATCACGAAAAGTGTACCGCCTTTGTGATCCTCGTCGGCAATCGAATATTACTATTATTAATTATTAATGCAACCGATTTGCATAAATAAAACCTTGGATTTGACCCTTTAACTACACACATAAAATTAGTACTTCAACTTTCGGTTAAAATATTCTGCTAACTACTTCGCTTTACTATATCCTAGCAATTATTTAAGTTGTGGATAATTGTTACCTAATTAACACTGTCTGCGAGATTCGGTGTTAGGTCTAAAGTAGCCACACGGGTGAAATCTTCGGGCGATTTTACGTCTCACTTTACATGTTATAATCGAGCTGCACATAAAAGAGATTGTTAGACGTGTACCGTAATACTATTATTTCAACCCTTGAACTCTTTTTTGTCGAAAGAGTGCAGAAAACAGAAATTGATGACACTGTATTCGTTTTGATGGAGGCGTGGAACACAGACCCCATTTAGAATGGGTGGAAAGCATACCTAGAATACAAAGTACGGAAAATGAATGGATTTGTTCAGGCGCGGTCGACATCATACCAACTCCGAATTTAGATAAAATTTCTAGGTACATGCATTCCAATTAAGAGCCGACACCACATGTTCAACCATTTTTGTGCAACAAGAAAAATAAGAAAATCGTGCCGTATAGGTTTTTAACCATTTTTGTGAAACAAGAAAAAATGAAGAGGAAAAATGAATTTTGAATTATACATGTCTAAAAAGGTGACTCTGAATCACAGGCACTAACACACGAATCCCACTAGATGAGAAATTTTTCATTGCCAGGTCTCGGTCGTCTAAACGTGTTTTGGACGGTCCAAATTTGTTTGGATTTGAGGGAGTGTTTTGATAATTTCACACTAAAAAATTATCCAAATAGATTTGGACGGCCAACATGGTGCTCGGCACCACTTGGCCGTGGCCACCCGGCATTGAAAAACTTCTCCCACTAGATAGATCACCAGAGTGGGAATCCTTTTTTTTGGTTCATGGAAAGAGCCAAGTGGGAATCCTTCGAGTTGAAGGTTTTCGATTTGACCACCCCATCTCCCATATTGCATTTTAAATAATAATAATAATAATAATAATGTTTTTTTTGACAATGGAGCCCTATATAAACCCAACCCCTCCACACTTCAAGTCATAGTAGCATTTTGAGGAATTAGAGAAATGACTAGCTTGAGAACTTGGCTCTGCCTTGTCTTGCTCTTCCTTTCAATTATTCGCTCCGAAACCCGATCTCCTGACCCGTTCTCGAGGTCACCGAACGAGGTTAATCCATTTGAGCTTCATCGCGGAAGGCCCAAACCCGAACCGGTCCCATTGGGAAGAAAGAGAATTAAACGGGGATTGATCGAAAGCGCGGAAGAAATGTTCAAGTCGAGAAGGTGGCAAGAAGATGTTAGCGAGAATCAGTACGGGTTGACCCGGCTCAGCCCCGGAGGACCCGACCCGAAGCATCACTAGACAAATGACATACTGGTTCTTAAAAGGATTTTGGGTGCGATAAAAGTTGTAAACTGTCGTCTTTGAATTATACACATGCAAACTGGTTCTTTACAGGATAAATAAATATTGTATGTGATTATCTCTATCACATATTGTTAGTTACCCCCAAAAGCATAGTCACGTGATCAATATGAGAAAATAAATAAATGTTTGTCTTTCATGAGCTTGCATATATGTTCGAATCTCACGGAGGTCAAGCATTCTAAATTAATTTTGGGGCCACCAGAGGGTTTTTCCGGAGATTCACTTTAGGGTCTCAAAATTAGTCGAAGTATGCGGAACCTGACTCGGACATATGATTATAAAAAAAAAAAAACCACATAATTTTGGTAATTTAGTTAGTGGTGCTCCTTGAAGGCACGTAAATGGAGAATAATATAGGATATGTTTGTTTTGTTCTTGATCCCCCGTTTATTATCAGTTTATAGATGGTGGAGAGATCCTTAAGTGGAGAAAATTTTCAGTGCCGAGCGGGTACCACATGATGCCCGCTTAGTGCATCTGGGCTGTCCATTTCAGTTTTGGACGGTTCGGATTTGGAGAGAGAAAAATGAGAGTATTTCAATCTGGGCCGCTCGTGTACCACGTCAGCCGGGTGACGTGGCACCCACCCGGCACTGAAAAATTTGTCACTTAAGTGGGACTGATCCATAAAGTTTATCTTAAATACGCTAGTGCTTACATCCACAAGGACCACATCACCTGGAATTAATTTCTATTACCATAGACAACTTAATCGGTGCTCCCGGAGACCACCACATAGTACTTCAGGCCTCATACATCTACATGATACATTGATATCAGACCTAAAGCAAAGTGTATAGATCTCACATCAATATGTGATGAAGCAAAAAAATTGGGGCACACCATGGACACTTGAAGAAGAAGAGTTTATTACTTACTGTTGATATTATTCGGTGCTTTTAGGGCACCGCCACGTGGTGCCACAAGCTCCTTTTTCATCACGCATTTAGGTGGGGCCTACAAACTTATCTCGGGTCTCACACTATATGTGGGACGAAAAAGGAGTCACTCGGTGCCCCATATGCATATATGATAGGTGCAACTAGGTAAATTTTTCCTGAGTAGCCAAATCCAAAATGCTGACTTCCTAGAGGAGCAAACTGGTATATAAGGGGTTCGAGTGAACTCTCATGAGTCTAAAACATTTACTACTAAATAGATAACGTTCATCACCAAGTGTATTTCGCGAATACGATTTTGTGTTATTGCAACTCGGTGTATTAATTATGTCACCGCTAACTCAAAATCACAAGGCCGTTCCTTGATTGCGATATGTGATTAATTGAGAAATGTTTGGGTTAAGGCCGGGGACATAAGAAAATGTTTATTTCTATGATAAGATCTCAGGTTCAAAACCTCACAGATGGTATTAACTTCTTCGAACCAGTTTATATAGGACTAGCTTTAATGGGACTCATGTTAGGGGACGACGGGATTGGTCCTCCATGGTTTGTTAGAGCTAGCGTGCGCGTAAGCTGACTTGGACTCCTGAGTTTAAAAAAAAAAAACAAAGTTTAGGACATGTTAGGCTAGAAGCATTAAATAACTTCTCATCTTTCCATCCCATGGGCTAGATAGAGAACGCATATTAGCAAATATGAATGGGAAAATGACAGCTCAGGACGTGTTTTGATAATTAATATCTGTCAAGGACAAACAAGAACATTTGTTAATGCTGAAAATGTACTTGACGGGTATTAATTATCAAAACACGTCATTGGCCGTCATCTTCCCTGTATGAATCCATATCTGAAACCCACTAATTAACTGATTACATCATGCATGTATATCCCATGTACTACATATTTGGAGGCATGCAAAAGGACAACTAATTCTTCAAAGTCCGAAATCTGTCGGCAAATCCAATTGGCAATTTGTACGTTGAAAAAGTTATACCAAGACAGACAAATAGATCAATACGTATCTATTATATATCCTTAAACTAACATGATTGAATAAGCGTATACACTATATGACATCTGACCTAGAATCCCAGATGATGTTTTTTTTAACTATCCTTAATCTCGGGTCTTAAATTTGAATGAGCGTATTTACGCCAAGGACAAATTAGTGTTTCGGTTTGTGGTGGTTCGAATCATCCCCACATCCCTTTTCCTTTAACCCCTTCCCCTTAGATATAAACTAATGTAATTTCTCTCACCATTTGACAAAAAAGAAAAAAAGGAAAAAGCATATATATAGATATGACATGATGCCATCTAATATTTTTTGGGCAATCTTTCTTCTCTTTTTATTTGAATTCCACGAAAAAGAACAAAAAATGATGACTAGGTGATGACTAGAATTAATAGAAGTGGAGGCTCGGTTGACAGTACGTTTGCTAGCTAGCTAGGGAAAGATCACTTTTAAACCACCAACTATATTGCACATGTACTATAAAGCACGTCACGCGGATGAGTTTAGATCAACTTATGGATATATTAAGGTAATGGAGATGACTCAAGAAAAGCATGCAGATAATCCAATCCTACGTGAGAGAGAGAGAGAGAGAGAGAGAGAGAGAGAGGGGATGTCCTCTCATCTCATGCCTTGGTCTATCTGCTTAGACGATTTTCCAACATGTTCAATTTTAAATTGCATTAACAAGTAGGAGTACTATGAAGGCTGCGTTCTTATAAAGTTAACCTAAACTTAACTTTATAAAAAAAAAAAATCCTAAACTTAACTTAAATCTGAAAATTTTATTCTTATTTGAATTTTTTTCACATTTGCTTGCTAAAAAGTGGTTATTTCTCAAAATACTTGGGTAAACGTATTTTTTTTTATTTTTCTGATTCCTCTTATCAAGACGAATCAATAATCCACAAGAGTTTATGCAAAACTAACAAATGCAAAAAAAATTAACACTGCAACAAAATGGAGATTAAGGGGCACTTTTAAAAGGGCATTTTTCTAACAATGCCTTATTAAGTTATTAACGAGGCACCATCACGAAAAGTGCCCCATTTGATTCTACCTATTGCGGCAGTCCGCCTAGACACCAAATTTAATATTTTTTATTAATTTAATTTAATATAATAAGGCAGTTGAAAGTGCCTTGAAAAGCTGGGTTTAATAGGGCACTTATTTGGAGACATAAAACTACGCCGTTTTTGTAATAAACTTTGTTTAAAACCGACGTTTAAATTTAAAATTTTTTATTATTTTAATTTAATATGATATTGTAGTTGAAAGTGCCTCGAAAAGCTTGGTTTAATAGGGCACTTATTTAGAGACATAAAACTACGTCGTTTTTGTAATAAACCTTTTTGTTTAAAACCAACGTTTCTAATAGGGCACCTTTGCCCACAACATCGTTCGATCACAATCTAGACTCCAAATCGATATAGCTTCCTCCAAAGTTTCCTGCTACTCAAAGGAGTCCTGACGGATTGAGCTATTCCTTCATGATCGTGAGACTTCTTCTTTTCGCATTAATGCCGCTGTGATGAATTAGGTATTCCTTTGATTTCAAATATTGATTGCACGGTTGTCCTGACGATTGGAAGAAAACAACACCACTCTTTCATCTCTATTTGCATCTCGTTTCTTGTTTCCGTTTGAAGCTTTCTCTCAAGCTCAATTTGTCACCGCCGGATATGAGGTATTTCATAGATTTTGATCATATTTTTGCAAGTTGCAAGTAGGAGTAGTACCTTATTTCCCTCAAGAAATTGTTTACCACGGGTATCACAATCCTCTGTTTTTGCTCAGTTTGTCACCACTCTTCAACGTTGTATCACAAATTTGGACAAGAATCCAACATGCTGTCATGGCTACACAATTTCTATCAGAAAATTGCAAGATAAAACGCGAAAGATTTTCAATCTCATATATAAGATGTCAATGACAATCAACCAAAATTACTGGAGTATTGTTGATTGTCGTGAGCATTTATTTATTGCTAGCAAAGTTTAGTTAATGATTTGTAAGAACCCCCTTGACCCAGCAGTAACGTGCTGAGTTGAGTTGATTAGCATGTTCATTGAAAACTTTCGGTTGGGTTGAAGGTCGGCTAGTTTCAATTAAGCCGATCACCAACCAAGCTCGAGTAGGGTTCAAATCTGATTTAGAAGTTTAACGAGCTTAAAAATTATTTTTGGATTCGGTTTGTTTATACCATAAACAAAAGTTGAATGAACTTTTAATCAACCGAACATTCTAAGTTTTAGAATTGTATTCACTTAATAATTTTGGATCTGGCCATGATGACCCCGTCCAGTTATGGGTGGATTTGGGAATGTTGTAGTGTACCCCGCACTACACGTGTAGTGCGAATAATCCGGCCGTTCATTTCTACAATGGACGGCTCGGATTTTCATCTGAACAATAGATGACTAGGATCTGTAGGAGTTTCGATTAAATCCAAGCTATCTGTGCCAAAATAGTCGGTTGGATTGGCCGCATTACACAGTGTAGTACGGCTGGTGCACTACAACCTCTCCCATTCCGTTATGGGCATCCATGTTCCTATTTTCTCAACCTTTGAATTTTCCTTTTGTAATCTCAATCATTGGTTGAATTACTGTTAGTCTGTACAACCATTGTTTTTTTCCCCCAAACATATATGCAATCTCCAAGCGAAATTGGCACATACTTCCTATTCACAAATGCAAGCGTATAACGAATAAATCAGATTAGACATGTGTGAATTGGCTGAATGAGTTCATAGAAAAATATTCCAAATCAATCAAATTGTAAACACAATCCAAAGAATCAATATCAGATTACCGACAATGGCAGCACCCTGGTTGATAAAGAGTATGAGCCAACACTGAAATTGCTTGCAAGGATTTAAGTTTGAATCATGTCTCAATATTCTGTTACAAAGTATACGAGGGCATCAAAGCTCTAACCCTTAAACATGATACATGACTTCCATTTTTCCTTTTTGTATAAATATCTATTTGTCCTGTTGTTTAATTATGTTGCCTTTTTACAGAGTTCTGATATCAGTTTACGGAGAAACGTAATGGATAAGAGTTGAATGTATCAATCTCGATTGACCAATGCGTATTTGAACGGAGTAGAGGGATTCTTGAATTTCGCATTCCAAAACGCAAGTATCGATGGGAAAATTGTTTGTCCATGTGTGAAGTGTGGAAATGGCAGATGGGTGATACGATCTGAGACAGTAGACCATCTAGTATGTGACGGTTTTATCAAGGGTTACACAAAATGGATAGCTCATGGAGAAGCTTTATCATCTACTACAACTGCTCCGATTCCCACTAATTCTGGTAATGCCTTGGGCACAAATAATAGCATGCGTGAGATGTTGCATGATACATTCGGGATCTCAAATAGAGAAGATGGCATGGATGACATGCCAAATAATGTAGAGTTGTCGAATGCAGATGCTAAAAAAATTTATAAGTTGCTAAGTGATGCCCAAAAACCTTTGTGCCCGGGGTGTAAAGAGTTTTCAAAGCTTTCATTGCTTGTTGTATTTCACAATAAATGCCTTGGAAAATGGACTAACGACTCATTTACCAAGCTATTTCGGACATTCAACAGGGCACTTCCAGAGGGTGAGAAATTGCCCAACTCATATTATGAAGCGAAAAAAGTGTTGGGGGAATTGGGTCTCTCTTACAAAAAGATTCATGTTTGCCCTAATGATTGCATGTTGTATTGGAAAGGACATATTGATGATACAGAATGTCATGTATGTCATGAACAGAGGTACAAAACAGTTGACATTCATGAAGGAGCAGAAGGAACCTCAGCAAAAAAGTGTAAAACGGTCCCCAGAAAGGTTTTACGCCATTTTCCGTTGATACCAAGGCTACAAAGGTTGTTCATGTCGTCAAAGATTGCATCTTTTATGAAGTGGCATGATGAGGGTCGGACCAAAGATGGTTGCATGCGTCATCCTGCCGATTCCCCTGCTTGGCAGACTTTTGACTTCCAACATAAGGAATTTGCTACAGATTCACGTAATGTTAGACTTGGACTAGCGTCGGATGGATTTAATCCTTTTGGGATGATGAGTAATGTGCATAATACATGGCCTGTCATCTTGATGCGATACAACCTGCCACCTTGGATGTGTATGAAACAACCGTACTTTATAATGTCGTTGCTTATACCAGGTCGTTCAGCACCTGGAAATAACATTGATGTTTATTTGCAACCATTGATAGAGGAGCTGAAAGAGTTATAGGGGGTCAGAGTAGATACATTTGATACTTCAACTAATCAAAATTTTAAGATGCATGCTGCCTTAATGTGGACTATCAATGATTTTCCTGCATATGCAAATTTGTCTGGGTGGAGCACTAAAGGGCGTCTTGCATGTCCATCATGCCATAAAGACACATGTTCTTCTTGGTTGAAGTATAGTGGGAAGCACATCTATATGGACCATCGACGATTCTTAGAGGATAGCCATATGTTTAGACGAGATAAGAGGTCATTTAATGGAAAGGAAGAACGTCGGAAGGCACCTTGTCGCTTAACTGGGTCTATGATACAAGATCAGCTAAAAGGCATTCAATTTAAGTTTGGAAAGCTAGTTAAGGATAATCCTAAGTTGCCATTCAACTGGAAGAAGCCTAGCATATTTTTCGAATTACCTTATTGGAAAGATAATTTATTGCGACACAATCTAGATGTGATGCATATAGAAAAAAATGTTTGCGATAGTGTGCTTGCGACATTGTTAAATTTGGTTGGGAAATCAAAGGATCATTGGAAGGCGCGTCAAGATTTAAAAGATATGGGCTTTAGAAGTGAGTTTCATCCCATAGAAGATGAATCAGGTCGCACATACTTGCCTGCTGCATGCTTTTCAATGACTAAAAAGGAGAAAGATATCTTTTACAAGGTCTTAAAAAATGTAAAAGTTCCAGATGGGTATGCTTCGAATATTTCAAGGTCTTTCCAAAACAAAGAACATAAAGTTTCCAGAGGGTGAACTTGATTCTTCTAGTCCAAATGATGTATTTTCCCAAGCTATGGGCAAAGAGAAATCTGGAAGTGTGCGCATGTATGGGCTAGGGGTTTGCCCATCTGATGTTTGGGGTGAAGTGCCTAGCAGTGGCACATCTTATAGGATGTCAATGGAGTGGAAGACAGAGCTAGATAAAACAAACAAAAAGTTGGAAGAGCTATCGCATTTGTATTTGCTGAGTTGTACAAATGGGGGTAACACCTCAAACATTCCAGTTACATCTCCAAACATTCCAATTGCATCTCCAAACCAACAGACTGGTTCTTCTACATCTTTTTCCCGACGAGGACGAGTTAAGGTAAAACTATTTTCATGGTAGTTATTATTCTACGATTAAAGTCAAAAATTTATTGGAGAAAAACAATTTACCTCTTGGTAGCTTCCTGCTTACCTATGCTAATGTTTGAACCTTTACTCGGGTTCTACTGTGGTGATGTTCCTGAAGTTGTAGAATGGAGTCAATGGACAAAGCACAAATGATTTAGTTTTTTGTAAGTTCACTAGCCAATCCAAATGGACCATATCTATGTCTTAAGCTATCAGAATATCACACTGGTGGACTATAGAACAGTTTTGGCAAGGTGGAAAAAACTTCAATTTATCAATCTTTGTTTTGCTTTGGTGCCGTAAAAAGACTAAATAGGAGGTGCTCACGACAGAGGTTATTCTATTGTTAAAGTCATTCTAGCGTATTAGAAAAATATTGCTTGATTAAATTAGGCTATGGGTTATCTAATGAAAATCCAGTTTCCCTGGTTGGATGGCATTTAACATTTTAAACATGCATGCTTAATTGTGGAATTTGATATTGCATTAAGTGTAGCTCATTTTTTTTTAGCACTTACAATGATAATTGATTGTAAAACACGTACACTAGATGTGCTGATATTAGCTTGAACTTAAAAATGTGTGGCATCATTCTCCTCCTCTTTTTGTTTGATGGGGTGGGAGGGGGAACGGGCTTGCATATGTCTGGGTTTGAGTTCTTCTCACTACTAGAGTCTAAGGTAGTCTTATGCCTATTTTGTTTGACATGAACTGATATTGTAATGAACTGGACAGTGCATTCTACTAAGCCAATAGTGTCAATTCCATAAGGATACAAATAGCTAAAATGGATGGTGAATGCCGTAGGTATGGATAATTTGTTAGTATAAATTTGATATTGCAGAATTTCAATATGATATTTTCTTATTGATTGATGCTAGGTGGGGGATTATGTTAATTTTAAGAGCGTAGCCAACCCAACAGATGTTGTAAGCAAAGGGCGGATCGCTAGTATGGATCCATCTGCAGAGGTTGGTGGAGAAGAACTTGGAGCTAATTGGTGTGAAATTCATGTTCAAGTCCCAATCCTATGGGATGAGCATTTGATGAGGCCTTACGGAGGCCTTAAGACCGTTGGCGATGCCATCGGTACTCCAATAGCATGGCCTATTTCTTTGGTACGTTTAATGCCCACTATTGTCTTTCTTTTCTTTTCTTTTTTAATTCCTACTATAAATCAATAAGTTTTAAAACTGTGTATCTGGTTTTTGTTTTCATTAGGTGGTGAAAGATGATGATGGCTGCTTTATGGACTGAATGAGATCACTTGGAAGATTCCTAGTAGAGAGTTATGGCATATGGATGCTAAACTTATAAGTTTTGTTTTGTTTTGTTTTTTACTAGTGGTTGTTTTTTTTGATACCATGGCATCTCTCATGGTATTGTTCTAGTTTTTTGTTGGAAATTTTAGTAAGTTTCTTAGAAGTAAAGTTTGTTTTCTAGTGGAAACTTTAGTTTCTTTAAACTACTTCTATTTCATGTTTCCTTTTTTGTATTTGGATCCTTGTGAATTTGTTGACTAGTAGTTTCTATTGAAGTTAATGACTATGGCTTGTTGCATGGACATGGTTGAGAAAAAAATTGAAATTAATTCAAGTTTCATTGTATTGTCATTTGATCGTGTACTACAAATGGGAAAAAAGAGCAATACTTTAGAACCAACTCAAAAGTGCCATGAAAGCTATCCTCCTGACCTTATAGACGATGGTTTATACGGCAGTTTGTAATGCCTTAATAGGTCGTTGGAATGGTTTTCGGAATATCTGTAGTGGCATCAAAAAATGTCTTGATAAGTAATCTATGCGGCACTTAGAAGTGCAGCGAGAAAGAGCTTTTAAGGCTCTTTTAAGTGTCTCGCTAGGTAATCTATATGGCACCTAAAAGTGCAGCGATAAAGAGCTTTGGAGGCTTTTTTAAATGCCTCGATAGGATCTATGCGGCACCTAAAAGTATAGCGAGAAAGAGCTTGTGAGGCTCTTTGAAGTGCCTTGAGAGGTAATCTATGTGGCACCTAAAAGTGCAGCTAGAAATTGTTTTAAAGGCTTTTTTAAGTGCCTTGAAAGGTAATCTATGCGGCACCTACAAGTGCAGCGACAAAGAACTTTGGAGGCTTTTTTATGTGCCTCGATAGGATCTATGCGGCACCTAAAAATGTAGCAAGAAAGAGCTTTTAAGGCTCTTTTAAGTACCTTGATAGGTAATCTATGCGGCACCTAAAAGTTCAACAAGAAAGAGCTTTGGACTCTTTTAAGTACCTCGATAGGTAATCTATGCGGCATCTAAAAGTGCAACAAGAAAGAGCTTTGGAGGCTTTTTAAGTGCCTCGATAGGTAATCTATGCAGCACCTACAAGTGCAACGAGAAAGAGCTTTGGAGGCTCTTTTAAGTGCCTTGATAGGTAATCTATGTGGCACCTAAAAGTGCAGCAAGAAAGAGCTTTGGAGGCGCCTTAAAGTGCCATATAACAAGTGCCGCGTTAGACCTATAGCTGCATCGATACATGCGGCACTAAGGTGAAGTGCCCCAATATACAAACTGCCCCAACAGGCCTCTTTTCGAGGCAATTTTGAGTGCCCTATAAAGCCATTTTTGTTGGTAAAATTCTCAGATTTAAGTTAAGTTCATAAAAACAGTGGTTATTTCTCAAAATACTTTGGTAAAAGTAAAAAAAAATTTACTTTTCTGATTCCTCTCTTTGAGACGAATCAATAACCAACAAAAGTTTGGCGCAAAACTTACAAATACGAAAAAAATTCAAATAAGAACAAAATTCTCAAATTTAAGTTAAGTTCATAAGAATGCAGCCGAAATAGGATATGCAAATTTTCGGCGGTTCAAATCTTGAGTACTTTACCATGAAGTTGTTTTAAAGTAGACATCAAATTTTTTTTCTTTTTTGATAGGCAACATAAATTTTATTAAGAACATCTAACAAATGGTACAAAACCCACCATCACTCAGAGAGCCAAGCCCCAAAAAATAATGACCAAAGAGTCACATGGGCCTGGCCCAAATCAAGAGCCAAGACAAACCCAAGCCCAATACAAATCAATCCATCAGACAACATGACATGTTGCCGCTGCCCACACCACCACCACCACCACCACCGTCCACACTGCACCACCCATCAAATCAACGACCAAACCCAGTTCAACCACCCCAACACCACCACCGAAACCTGCAGCCACACCTCCACCCATGACCCACCAAAACTGCCACCACAAATTGCCCGGCCGTAGTCCAACATGTGTAGACATTCGCACGTTCAATCAATCTTATTTTTTTGTATGGATGATAACCCTATCCTACAGGTTTACGACTTCGATAATCGAGATAGAACCAGTGGTGAGTCCGTTATTGTGATCTATAACGGTGCACTCTAAGATATGAACTGCACATAATTCAGATCCTTTAAAATACAATGCTGTCTCTCACCAATCCTACCACTTGCTCCCTCTAATCCATATCTATACGTATAGTCCTTTGTCATGCCATGAGTTACTTGCTTCACTTTGCTGGAATGGGAAATGTTGTAGTGTACAGTGGCGGAGCTATGTTGGCCTCCCCGCCCCCCAGCCTCAGCCCCCCAAGCGTCCGACTTTCAAATTTTTTATTTTGTATATACCTATTTTTGAATATTATAGATAATTATTTCTGTATAGCTACTTATAATTTTAATAATTTTGGTTCGATTTGATAAAAAATCGGTTATTTCACATTCTCATTTCTCAATTTTTTTCATAAATAAAAAAAATAAGCACGTGATAGTTGATGTAGCTTAAAGAATCATTCCAATGTACAAATATAATGAATTGGAAAGTAAAAATCTTATGATATAACAAGTATACGTTCTGATAAAAAATATATGCACTTCATGTAGTGCGACATCATAGCTGTCCAAAAGTGTTTTCAATGGTTTCAGATTTAAGACAAATTCTTTTCTCTGAAGAGTATGTTTTTTAAATCTGAATCGTTCGCTAATGAGATCGACGGCTGTGTGCCGCCACTACAGCACCCCCGGATCACTTTGCTAGCCTTAATTTGAAGTTGAGCCACTCTGCTTCATTCTAATTACTAGTACCTACTATGGTCTGTCCACAAAGTACACCTATTTTGTTACCATATTGTTGTTGCATAATGATCCACTACTACAATAATCGTAAAAGATGACAGTTTAAAAGTGTCATTAAACGTAAAAGATGACAATTTTGAAACTATCATCTATGGACCTGTCATTAAAAGTTTGAATTTTAAAATGACGGTTTGAAACTGTCATTAATATCTATAAAGATAACGTTTTATAAACGTAATTGAATGTAAAAGATGATAGTAGTGAAACGTCATTAAAGTGTTTAAAAGTCGTCATATTTTGTAACAACCCGCTCTTGCCCAATATAATATTGTCCGCTTTGAACACCAAATCCCATCAAACCTCCCAATGAGGTCACCCATCTTAGAATTATTCCAGTACGAGCACGCTTAACTATGAAGCTTCAATTGGCTTTGGCACCTTCATAGCTTCAAAAGTCATTGTATAAGATAGCTAGGTTGACGATATATTATTTATAGCACAGAATTTACACTTCACCAAGCGATATGGGACTACCCTCGGTTGACCTTTCTGCTCACCGATCCGACAGCCCCTCGCACGAGTTTCAACTGCTCTCAGGCCGGTTGAGCACTACTTGGAACTCCCTAGGGGCAGGGCATCACAATCTCCGCCACTTAGGAACACACATCCTCGTATGGGGTCGAGATTCTGTCTTTACATTTTCGGTTGGTATAGGCTCTGATACCATATATAACGACTCACTCCCGATTTGAGACTTCAAAGCAATGACACTGATAGATGGCACTGTTTTCTCCAAAAATAAATTTTTGTTCTTCAATGTCACTTATAAGAGAAACCGACATTAAAAAGAAAGAATAATTATGTCACTATTTTACAAAGTGATATCATAAATATATTAGACCACAGTTCAGGAGAAATTAACATTAAAAAAAATAGTTATGTCACTATTTTACGAAGTGACATCATAAATATATTAGATCACAGTTTAGGAGAATCTGACATTAAAAAGAAAGAATAGTTATGTCACTATTTTATCATAAATATATATTATATCACAGTTTTTTAGATAATTGACATTATTTTTCTATTGCAATCTTTTTAATTACAATTTTTTTTTAAAACTGACATCTTTTCACTTTTTCAAGTGTCATCTTTTAATAATATTGTTGTAGTGATCGTTCTACCAATAGTTGTACCAACTTTAGGTGCTCATATTTCTGATCTCAAAATCCCAACCATGAAAAACATGGATAATCGCCACCATAGTTTGAGTAAAATCAGGTTTGATCCACAGAAATTGGAGTACTACCGAAGAAGAGCGATGGTGCTGAATACAGGAGGACCCAGAGGACAGCCGCGCGCCTCGTGGGCGGGATCGATCCTCAACATCATCTCATCACATCACCAGCATTGTCTTAGATCTAGCTAGTACCGGTCCAAAGTTTTGATTTTTGGTGACGGAGTCGGTTCAATCATTAGGCTACTGAGCTCGTCCCTAATGCACAACAAAGAAAATCTTTTCTATCCAAAGGCTCAATAGAACAGAAAAATTATTCAGCGCCCCAAGCGTGAAGACATACAGTGTCCCCCTCGTCTTGGTAGAGACAACAAGGCTTGGGTTACCACAAGTCCTTACTCCTAGAGTACTGAATATCCATCGGATCTTCGGTTTTAGGTCCCCGACGGAACAAATTAGCTCAAAAGACCGAGAAATCTTTCGCGTGACGCCCTACTAAATTGAAATTAAGTTTTGTATTTTATGGTGAGCCTTAGACGGCAGGCTGAGCGACATATTGGTTAAGCCTCCGCATGTTCAGAGTTTAGTTTTGGTTTTGTGTATAACTTCTGTTTTTGTGGCTAATTGAACTTGGGTTAGGAATAACTTGTGTATTCTTTTACCCTGTTCAATGTAAGGGGCATCGGAATTCTGCATTTTAATTACTAGTACTCCAAAATGCTTGAACAACAAACATTTGCACACGTAAATCACGAACACACTCAAATCTCATTGCTATTACTCAAACAAGATTACTCAAACAAGCAGGAAACGTATCGAATGAATGCTGAATTGGGCCATCTCGAATGGCATGAGCCGCAATATGCGGGGAGACCCGCATGCACGTACGGTGTTTAGGGGGATCTGGTCAAAAGATGGCCGGTGCCCACCAAGGTGTGTGGTGCCATACACACCTTGTGAGCGTGTTTTGCACTTGCGTGTACAAGTGTTCGTGTTTGTGCGTTCGTGTTCTCTACTATTTTTTTTTTTTTATCATCGTGAGTGTTCCCAACAATCCTAATTTTATTCTGCAGCCTTGTTTTTGCTGCACCTGAATGGAATTAGACACTGGATCCATCAATCAACAGTGGCAATCCAGATAGTTCTTCAATATATCAAACTCGTTTTCATGTTTCCTGCATGCGTCCGAATGGAATCAATGAACAGGCAAAAATGCACTGCTATTTCTATTTATTTATGGCAATCCACCAATTTCATGTTTATATTCTGATCTCATGTGGCGGGGACTGT